>CAJHQQ010004615.1:0-25704 GCA_905132885.1 Moricandia moricandioides | reverse complement strand
GTTCCTCAATTTTCTTTATTCAATAAAATGGTTGTTGGTCTGATAATCAATTAACCTAACCCGTTACAAACTGAAAGAATCAAAATTTGAACCAAATTAATCAAAATTATTTAAAAATATCTGAATTTTGAACCAGTTTAACATAAAATCTTACAAAAAACCACAAGTTCTGATTAAATTCGATATATATACTATTAAAACTGAAATATAAAATACAAAGTAGTCTTCTTTCAACAAGTTAATACATTAATAGTCATTCCAATTTTTTACTCACTTTAACTACTTCATTAATTATATTACCTTAACAATACGACACGTCATTAATTATATTATCATACTAATATTGCATAGTGTTATTTATTAAATAATAAATATTAATTTGTGATAATTATAAAAATATAGAATATTAAATAATCGGGTTTTTCATATGGTTAAAATTTTGGTTCAATATTTTTTACTAAAATTTTTGTATCTTAATTTCAGTATATGAAAAACTAAGTAGTCAAACACATAATTCAAAGACATAGTTTATATGAATTAAATCTATCCTATTAAAAGAGGAGTTTACTAATGAAATAACCCTAAAATTATCGTTTATTTATGTCTCAATCTACTAAAGTAATAACTAAATCTAATTTTAAGCATTTACGAGCTTTTCCTAATTTAATAACTAATTTTTTAATCAAATCCACAACACGTCCAGTATAAACCTAAACATAAATTATTTAAAAAGTATGATAAATTAGCTAATCCTAAATTTTAGTATTTAATACGATAAATTAGCTAATCCAGAACAAATACAGTAAGTTTAAGCATTTACTGGCTTTTCCTAATTTAATAAATAATTTTGTATTTCAAATCCATGAAAAATCCAATATAAACCTAAACATAAATTAATTAATTAATATGATAAATTAGCTAATCCTAATTTTTAGTATTTTTTGTTAATTAAAACATCCATAGAACATACCTAAAAATTGATGCAAACTAATTAATGTTAAACATAAATTTTAAATTAACTAATTATTAAACATGAAAAAGACAATTAATATGGATGGCTTTGTGTTATCTTAAAAGTAATTAAAATAACTAATTAAAGTAGGTGATTGTTCGTCATTAATTAATAAACATAAAAATTTAATATAATGTTAATCGTATATAATAACAATATTATACAGTATAAGTTTGATCCACAAAAAAAAAAAAAAAATACACTCGTGAGGACGAGCGGGTCACGTTTTAAAAATGTGAGTGATATAATTGACGGTTCAAAACAATTATTCAATATAAAATATAAAATTAATGAGTTTAGAAATTTTATATTAAATTTAATAATATATACATTTAATTTATGAAAATGTAAAAACAAATATTTTCACGTGCACGGATCAAGCTCTGGTATGGATATGAATTTGATGCCCATTGTATGAAGTTTCGAAATTGTACGAGTATGAGCCGGAGCCCATCCAGCCTCACTCGCCCAAAACGCTTACGAAACCAGAAGTCTCGATACCAACAGTGGTGAAGCTTCATTCTTTTTCATTTTTGGTTTCTAAACTTTTGGGTATTCGGGGTTTTGCCCTTATATTCTTAAATGTGCAAAATGGTCCTCTTGATCTAGCCCTAAACTTCTAATTTCACATCAGAAACTTGTGAACTGCAAATGAACAAATATGTGCATCCAAAACTACTAAATACATTGTAAAATGAGCTAAAACAAAAGATAAAACTCATTAAAATAGCAGAATATTAATCATCAACATAGAAATCTCTCAGATTTTATTTGCTTTTCCTTAAACTTGATTAAAATAGTTATCATCATTTGATTTTGGTTAAAACTTTGGCAATGTAATCATGTACACAGATCTTTCATCCACCATCACCTTTCTCGTTTTTCTTCTTTTTTTCATTAATCCATATCCACATATTTTATGTTCATGTATTTCATTAACATACGAAGTTATGATTTTTTGTAAAAATGTATTTGTATTAAATATCTAAAACAAAAATCATATATAAATAACATATCAAAAGGTAAAATAAATACTTTTTAGTGATCTATAAAAAAAGCAACTCATGTTTTCGCTATCCACGGTTTTTCTATCCACATTTGCCTTATTCACGTGTTTCAAATCAACACTAGTTTTTATATTGTTTTTATGTCCACAAATTTATATATATATATAATATGTGAAAATGGATGTTAAAAGATAGAAAATTTTATATATTTTTTATGTATAGTTCACAAAACAATCTATATCCACGTTTCTGTTGTTCCAAAGTTCTTTTATTCACATTTATCTTATTCACATTACTAAAATCAGAAAACTCATATCCTCTATATATATATATATGAAAATGGATGTTAAAAAATTAGAATACAAAGCTATAATTATAGTAATAAATTTATTTGCTTTAGATACATTAAAAAGAAAATATAGACCAAAAACATGTCTTAGGAGTGAAATACAAACTAATTATTTAAAAATTATAATTAAAAATGTACCATATCTCTTTTATCTTATTCTTCTTTCTTTTTTTCATTTAGTTATCTATTAACCTAGTTACAGTCACTAACCAATTATAATCCTAACTAACTCTTAATTAAGTTGACTAACCCACTTTCTTGCATAAGGGCAAAATTGTCCAAAGAACACTTTGTACTTTTTCATGCCTAATGTGTCTCTAGATGTAAAGAAATACAAAAAAAAAGGTGTCTTAATATGTAATGCACTCTAATTAGAAAGAAACAAATGGGTTTTAAGAAACTCACGTGATAAGAAAACCAAAAAAAAATCATAATATGATAAGTTGGTCTTCTTTATTTTCTATTCATATGTTTTTATTTTCTTTACCTTTGATCGCTATATACATTGTTATTATATTTTTCTTATATATTGTAACCAAATTTGTAGATTTATTAGAAACAAAAAAAAAGTTGAAGCAAGTATATCACTAAAAATGAAAAATTGTAACAAAAACAGTGAAAGACAACAAAAGCATTCATAGGAAAAGAAGGTAAACACTACAAAAAAATACTAACGTCAGTTACCTAAAAAAATAAAGACAACAAAAGCATTTATAGAAAAAGAAGGTAAACACTACAAAAAGATACTAACATCAGTTACCTACAAAATTAAAGGTTTTATTATAATTATACTTCAAGGAAAATATGGTTTTCTTCAAAAAAACTTTAGTTTTGTAAAGATATCAGTATTTTACATTCAAAGTTTATATTATAGTATTGTAAGATATAAATATCAAAAATCGATTTTGAAGATGAAAATAACATTTTTTTGTTAAGAAACACAAATACTATATTTAGTATATACATATAAAAACTATTATGTGCGTAGCACAAAAGATAATACCAGTTACTAAGTAAATAAGAGTTTTTGAAATTGTCTTTGTTTTGTCTTTCTCTCGTGTACATAGAAAAGGGGAATAGAAAAGACTCTTAACAACCTAGACAACATTAAAAAGTGATGGAACAATTTGCTTGCGTTTGAATGTAACTAAGAAATTACCAATCTATTCATCCAAACTCATCTCCACCAAACACACAAGCCCATAAGATCAGGCTACATAGCTCATGCTAATATCAATCAAAGGGGTTATGTCTAGTTTCAAATTGCATTTAAAAAGGAAACAAATAAGCAAAACAAAATCAAGAATAAAGTACATGTGTTTCATTATATCACTTAGTGCTTCACAAGTGCTTGCAAAAGAGATTTTTCCACTTTCATGGAACAAGGTCTGCTTCTGAATGTTTGTCAACCCATGTAGAGATCCTTGGCTGGAAATGATATGAAGGAAGAAGCAAAGAAAAATATATTAAAATACGCTCTTGACAATTTCACTATGAAATCGCTTTGCAACCAGAAGGATATAAAGAAGATGATTGAGTTAACATTTAGCTATGTCTAGGGTTCAACTTCTTTTTTCTCCACTCAATAGGAATACCTATGACCATTCAAATATATTGGGACACTGAATATATATCATTCTCTTATATACCGTTAGTGTAACTATCACTTTATAAAACTGCTTTTTATTTATTTGCATCTTCAAGGTCTTGAAATCATTCTTCCATTGAAGTATGGTTCAAGTTTCAACAAAACAAAACTTAAAGATTCCCAATATCAAACCAAAGCAAAAGATAATAAAATGTCATGAGCTAATCTAAGAATCATACAATAAAAAGAAAACCATAGTGCTAATAAACATTCTGGGCAAGGCAAAATGGTAAAACAAAAAGGTAAGATACTAAGCGGCTTTCGGCTTAGGAGTCCTCTTATTAAGAATCCTCTTGGAGGGTGTTGAGTTCTTCATTCTGATAAAGAAGAGCAATGCTCCAAATAGTGCAACACTCTGCAATAACATAATTTACAAACACATAATAAGTATTACCACAAAGGAGGTGTTTAAGATCAAAGGTATATTGATTAGATGTTTAAGGGTAAACATGAAGGATATGTAATAAAGGGCTGTTTTATTTTATTAAGAACACTTAGAGAATACTACAAAGAATTGGAGACACTCTTTAGAACTTAAACCACTTATCCATTTTAGCTCAAATTACAACACACTATAAGCTTCTTTATTAATAGTACAAGACCTAAAGAATATTCCATGAATATTCCATGAATATTCCTTAGATACTTGATTTCTTACATTAAAAATCACACAATTAATATCTTACATTATACACCACATATATTTGATGTCGATTCTTGTGGCTAATATTAGCCATACTTAGTTGATGTTGACATAAGTTACATAAGTAATATTCTTTTTTCCTCTAAATTCCAGGTGTTGATTCTGCCTTATCCATGATATGTCGTATTCTTTGTTGTCAGACGTATAGCACTTTGGTGACATAGATTTTTGCCCCAGAATGTACTTCTTAATTAGAAACTTCTTTCCTTTAACCCGGTAAATAAAATGGTCATGATTGGAGTCTGGCCACGCATATTGCTCACGGAAGCTCACTATTATTTGTCTTTTCCCTTTGATAAAATCTGATGTATAAATGTCTTTGTTATGCCATTATGATGTATGTAGAAAAAAACTTGCTGTCAATTTCAATTTTTTATATGCCACTGAGTGCATGACATTCCAATTGTCCTTTGGTGGAAGTATTTTCCCTCGAAAGGGCCATTATTGTAATTTATCTAGATCTGAACCTCATATTTCTTGTCAATGGTGATTTCGTCATCTTGCAGGTTCTTGTCATTAAACATTCAGAATGTGAAGAGAATAATGAGTCCATCTTGTTTACGAATATTTTCTTTCCACCAAGTCATGTTGTGGAACATTGTGAGCCACTTATACAATAATTTGTAATGTGGTTTTCTCCTTGTCATGATGCATTTTGGTAAGTACTATAGTAGCTTGCGTTTATGGTAGAATACTCTAACCAAAGCCGAAGATATGCTTATTTTGGGAATCATAATGAGTTGGTTCTCCTCTATGATAGTAAGAAACGAATACATTGGATGATAGGGAAGCTTGAGAAGTGAACTTTGGTCTAGACCTTACCTATGGATGTGAAGTTTTAGAAATCCATGGACCGTTTCAAGTCCTTTTTAGACCAAGACAAGGTTTAAAGTTCTTGCTTATAGTCATTGTATCATTATCGAAATCATTTCTCTCAGAGACTCTTTTTCTAGATTTTCTAGACTAAGAGCGTAGATCATCGGGATGATTGTTGAAATATGTCGTTGAGTTCTTGATAAAAAAATCTGGTAGAAAATTATCGATCCCTTTGATATGCTTGAGGTCAAACTTCCATTGTTAAGACTATCTCACCCATCCAAGTAATTGTGCTTGGGAAAAGACCTTTCGTTTGAATTGTATCATCTTGAAAAAATCACATGTCAACTTTAATAAAAAAATTATGGCTCACCAGATGGAATTCAAACTTTTTGATGCCTCTTTTTAATGAAAGAATCTCTTTGAAATCACCTAAAATCTCATTAGAAATCAAATCACTATAAACTTTAAATTGAATAAATCCCCTAAATGTAATTATTGATGCAAGAAACAGTTATTACCACTCTAGTAATACCCTTAAAATTGCCAAAAATATTTGCAAAACAAAGGAGAAAAGGAACAAAAACTTTTGTACAATTCAATCAATAGACCTTTGTACCTTGTGAAACACACTATTTATTACGGATAAAGTATCTCACTTCGGAAATTTAATGGGATCTCAAGTAATATATAAAAGGTTAGGGCTTATCATCAATTGGTTTTAAATTTTATACCCATAATAAACATGAATCTAACATGGTATCATATATCAGATCCTAAATACCCTAAACCTCTATTTAATATAATTCTTTCGAGCGGGTATAAAGGTTGTACTTAACCCTTCAAATGGATATAATTGTCGTACTAAATTCATTCGACCAAGTATAAATGTCCTAAAAATCTGATATTTCTGGCCAGTAAGAACCATCATCTCGGAAAGAGGTATTATGGATGAAGTCAGTGGAACCTCAAGTAATATATAACAAGTTAGGGACAATTCAATTATCACCAATTGGTTTTAAGTTAGAATCTCGTAATAAACCCAAATTTAACACTTTCTCTAGTAGTTTTTGGAGATTGGAATTATTGACAAAAAAAAATAGACAAACTTGCAAAAACTTGGTCAACAAAGGAGAAAAGTGACTTTTGTTCATGTCCGCAGTTATTGAAATTATACATAACGGGAGTGATAACCACCAAGTAGAAAGTCTAAAATAAAAAGAATAAAATAAAGTTTAGCAGTCATGAACAAAAGTTTTAAATCCCATATTTGTAGATATGTGATGAAAAAAGAAGTTTAACCACAAGATAAGCACCAAGGAGATTTCCAATAACAAAGAGTAAGCCTCTAACTCTTTCAATATAACCAACGATTTCTCTCACCTATAAAAAATCATCCATATGATGATTATTCTTGGAGGGAAAGGAATCAGCATCAGCACGGAGAGTCTCCAGCTCCTCGTTGTACACTTGGGAAGCACATAGACAAGAGCGTCAGAACTCAATTATTCTTGCTCCAGCAATATAATCCAAAGAGCTTTGGAAACATCCTATCATTTTGGTTCGGGATTAGATAAACTTTGTGTATAGTTTTTACTTTCAAATTCTGGTATAATTAATGTACCAACTGGAAAAAAAAAAATTGTTCTCCATGTCATGGAAATATCCATGATAGTTACTCCTAATATAGAAGATAGATATGCCTTGGCGAGTTGAAGCGTTGCTTAGCTGCAGGATCACCAAGTCATTGAACCTACGGAAGTCCCCAAAAATACATTAATATACGTTTTAAATCATATTTCACAAATGGGGATGTAGCTCAGATGGTAGAGCGCTCGCTTAGCATGCGAGAGGTACGGGGATCGATACCCCGCATCTCCATTTAGTTATTATTTTCTCACTTACTTTTGTATCATTCCACTTTTCTAAATTTATCGCAGTCAAAATGGATTCAGTGAAAATGCATCTGGTTGATACCTTGACTCTTCTTACAAGTTACAGATAACACACCGTTTTGGAAGACAAACCATTCAACACATATATCTATTAGATGGGTCCCGCTGAAACTTATCGTCACTTCTGTATCTTGTCTTTAACTGAATCCTTGATACACGCATCTTCTCCTTCCTCCTCTCAGACTTTTAGCGATAATTCCCTTCCATCGAACATCATAACTAAAACCTTTAAATCCAAAAAAAAAAAAAAAAACACGATCATGACAGAAACAACACAAAAAGTCGACCTCCCAGCTTCGGTCTCAACGACATCAGGAGTGAAAGGACTCGTTGACGCCAAAATAACACAAGTCCCCCGAAGCTTCCACTACCCTTCTTCTACTTTCTCCAACAACAGACCTTCTGGCTTAAACCTCACCGTCCCGATCATCGATCTTGGAGGGATTAACACCACATCAGGAAGAAACGACATCGTTTCAAAGATCAAAGACGCAGCTGAGAATTGGGGTTTTTTCCAAGTGATAAACCATGGTGTTCCTTTAACTCTTCTTGAAGATATCAAACAAAGTGTTCAAAGATTTCACGAGGAAGATCCTGAGGTCAAGAAAAATTACTTTTCCACTGATTCCAACAAGAAGTTTGTTTACAGTAACAGCTTTGAAGATACTTATAAATCAGCAACTCCTTTGAATTGGAGAGACTCTTTCACTTGTTACCTCGCTCCAGATCCTCCAAACCCAAAGGAGATCCCAGTAGTTTGCAGGTAAAGCTTTTAAGTAAAATTGTATTTTCGTTTCTATAATTAATAATTAGTAAGTGATGCTGTTAGGGATGCTGTGATGGATTACTCGAAGCATGTAATGGAATTAGGCACGTTACTCTTGCAACTTCTCTCAGAAGCTTTAGGTTTGGACTCTGAGATGCTTAAGAGTATGGACTGTCTCAAGGGCTTGTTTATGCTCTGCCATTACTACCCACCTTGTCCACAACCTGACCTAACTTTGGGAATAAATAAACATACCGACAACTCTTTTATTACGCTTCTTCTTCAAGACCAGATTGGTGGTCTCCAAGTTCTTCACAAAGATTATTGGGTCGATGTTACTCCTCTTCATGGAGCTCTTGTCGTCAACATGGGTGATTTCATGCAGGCAATACCCTCAATCAATTAATGCATTCTTTTTAAAAATCTTCACCGATAAGTAGAGTTGGTGACATTTGTTTTTTGGGGTTTTGTAGGTCATAACGAATGATAAGTTCTCGAGCGTCGAACATAGGGTACGTGCGAACATTGATGGACCGCGGATTTCAGTTGCGTGCTTCTTTAGCTCGAGTCTATTTCCAAATCCCACGGTTTATGGACCCATCAAAGAGCTTCTGTCTGATGAAAACCCTGCAAAGTACAGAGATATCACCATACCAGAGTACACTGCAGGTTTCCTTGCGAGCGGCTTCGATGGGAAATCACAATTGTCTAAATATAGGGTGTGAAAAAGAGAAAGTCTTGTCCTGTTGATGAAAATATATTTGTGCACATGAAATAAATGTAACAAACAGAAATATTTTAAGTAAAATGATTCACACTTGATTTATCTATTTAGTTCGACATGATGCGTTGTGCCTTTTGCAGTGGGTTGATAGAATTTCACAGCTAATGAGGGTGTACATTTGTGAACATTTGTTTTACAAAATTAGCTTAAATGAGTAACGCACTAGGTGTGTTAACTTCATTTTATATTTAAGAGATCTCTAGCTATTATGATAACTATACGACCAAAGAAAGTCACCCCTTCTAGCTATTATGATAACTATACGACCAAAGAAAGTCACCTTTGGGTAGAGGTGGTCCCTGTTTGGGTTCGGATCGGGTATTTCAGATTTTTGGGTATTTCGGTATAGAGGTATAAAACCCGTTCGGGTATTTCTGTACTTCGGATCGGGTTCGGGTATTTTTATTTCGGATTCGATTATTTCGGGTCGGGTTTTCGGATATTTACATTTTGAAAGAGAAAAATTAAAATTTTCATTTCTCAAGTTTCTTGTATATTAAAATATAAATTTCACTTAACTGATTTATTATTTTTAATAAATTGAATGATTAATAGATTTGGAGATAACATTTCAAAAATAAAAAGACACTAATTTGGTAATTCTTTTTAAATTTTAGATATAACTTTTGTTAATGCATGAAACAAAAAGTTTGGCATAGATTTGAAGTGAATATCAAATCATTTTATTCGTAATTATATGTATATTATATGATTTTAAAGTATTTATAACATCAATATATAGATATTTTAAATAAATTGAGAGATGTAAACTAGAAATATAAGGTAAGTATACATATGTTCGGTTATCTTCGGATAGCCGTTTGGATTCGGATATTATCCATTCGGGTTCTAATATCCATTCTCTCATAGTTCAATACTCATTCGGGTATTTTACTACTTCGGTTCGGATGTCGGTTCGGGTTCAGGTGCGGCTTCGGGAAAAGTGTCCAGCCCTACCGTTGGGAATGCAGATTGCACGACAGAAGTAATATTAAATGTCGTGTGTTTAGGTAATAGGTTTTCCACTAATTAGGATTTGGGGTTATTTGTTTCCTAAATTTATTTGATCGACCAAACATAAGTGCCTGACTGATTGATTTGGCGCATGTATTATGTCTGACATGTTTATCTCGAGTGAGAGACAAGAACTAAGATGTGTGGCAGGAGAGTTCAGCATGTGTTACTTTCTTTTACTTCAGTTCAGCGGCAACTGAGTTTATTTTCTTGAAGGATTTAAACATTTAGATACAACAACAATCTAAGTTTGGCTATGTATTGATGTGATCCTGGAAAGCACCAAAGAATGGAAGCATGAACCTGAACCTGAAGATCTTGAGGATGCAACATTTAAGAGTGCATTTGATGTGATCATGGACCGGATCACTAAGGAGAACAAGGAGAGTCTAGATGAGCCACATGAAGCCACATTGCACCAACAACTTGGTGATGATGCTCTAGCCATTCCTGAAGGTCTCATGACTCGTTCCAGAGTCAAGAAGCTCAAAGAGAAGGTTGTTGGATTACTCACTTCACATCCACAACAACAAAGTCTTGGACAAGGTCTGATCCGAGATGTCTTGATCACCATTCAAGCCATCTCTACATCAAGCTGAGTTAGTGTCTAGGCAAGACATGGGGTGTGTGCTCTTTTCCTTGCTTTTGGTTTTGTCCCACGAGGTTTTCCAGGAGGGAGGTTTTTAACGAGGCCACAACTTGTCTACACATCACCTAAGTGCTATTCTCGGTCCAAGACTACATGAAGTTCCATTTTTATTTCATTCTAAACTTATGTTAAACTTAGACTATAGTTTTCTTTCTTTCCTTTTTTGGTTTATGGTCGAAACCCTAGAGAGTATGTTCTCTGGTTTCTATTTAAAGGGTTCTCTACACCCTCTTGTAACGATCCAGTCTTTTATTAAACAAGTTACATTCATTCTTGTCGGCTCTCTCTCTCTAGAAGGTGTCGAGTTCTGGTGTGTAATATCCAGAGACCTAAGGGTGTCTAATTTGGTCTGTCATATCCAAGTTATTCATCTAGGAGTATCAAGAGATCATCCATCCCTCTTGTGTCACCATTCAATCCACACGCCTTGAAGGACTTGAGTCTCTGATTCGTTCTTGCAAGGATCTATCCATTCCCATCAACCAAAGAGCATCCTAGGGACGCATTCTCGGTCCAAGGCTGATGTGATCCTGGAAAGCACCAAAGAATGGAAGCATGAACCTGAACCTGAAGAGCTTGAGGATGCAACATTTAAGAGTGCATTTGATGTGATCATGGACCGGATCACTAAGGAGAACAAGGAGAGTCTAGATGAGCCCACATGAAGCCACATTGCACCAACAACTTGGTGATGATGCTCTAGCCATTCCTGAAGGTCCCATGACTCGTTCCAGAGTCAAGAAGCTTAAAGAGAATGTTGTTGGATTACTCACTTCACATCCACAACAACAAAGTCTTGGACAAGGTCTGATCCGAGATGTCTTGATCACCATTCAAGCCATCTCTACATCAAGCTGAGTTAGTGTCTAGGCAAGACATGGGGTGTGTGCTCTTTTCCTTGCTTTTGGTTTTGTCCCACGAGGTTTTCCAGGAGGAAGGTTTTTAACGAGGCCACAACTTGTCTACACATCACCTAAGTGCTATTCTCGGTCCAAGACTATAGAAGTTTACATTTTATTTCATTCCATTTAAAAAGCTTATGTTAAACTCTCTTTCCTTTTTTTATTCATGTCGAAACCCTAGAGGATTTGTCTCTGGTTTCTTATTTAAAGGGTTCTCTACACCCTTATGTAATCATCCAACCTTTTCAATACAAGTTCATTCATCTTTTACGGCTCTCTCTCTCTCAAAAAGAAGTGTGCCGAGTTCTGGTGTGTCATATCCAGAGTCTAAGGGTGTTTAGTTTGGTGTGTCATATCCAAATCATTCATCTAGGAGTATCAAGAGATCATTCATCCCTCTTGTGTCACCATTCAACCCACACGCCTTGAAGAACTTGAGTCTCTGATTCGTTCTTGCAAGGATCTATCCATTCCCATCAACCAAAGAGCATCCTAGGGACGCATCAGGTGGTATCAGAGCAACTTTGGTTGGGAAGTACTCGCTTTCTCTCTTTGCTTTTTGGTTCTTGTTTGATTTCTTGTTTGCTTTTGATTATTGCATCCGTGTAGCATCTTTGTTTCTTGTTTGTTTTCTTGTTTCAATCCGTGTGCAATCTATATCATCCTGAAAAAAGCATTAGAACTCATCTAACTAGGGCTGCTCGTGATTGCATAAGAGTTTAGACAAGAATCATAGAACTTTCCTTATTTGAAATTTTCGAAAACCCTAGAGTGAGAAGAACCCTAGCCGCATATCCTTCTTGTTTCTTTTGATTGTTTCATTCATATCTCATCTTTAACATCTTGAATAAGCATTAGAATTGCTTTGTTTAGGGCTGCTCGTGACTGCATAAGAGTTTAGACAAAGATTTTTAAACTTTCCTTATTTGGTTTCATGCGAAAACCCTAGAGAGATAAAAACCCTAGCCGCATGTACCTTGTTGTCGATCACTTTGTGCATTAGTCTAGGTTGTTTAACACCTTGAACACGAGCATAAGAAGACTATTAGGGTGCTAGAAACCTTAGAAGAGTTTAGGAAAAGGTTTAAGAAGTTTTTCCATTGTGCTTGACCATTTCTTTTTGCTTGAATCTTTTTCCTTTTTCTAGTCGATTTCCTTTTCACTTTTGTCTTGCATTGTAAGCTTGTTTTCTTTTCCTTTTTGCTTGTTTTCTTTTTCCTTTTTGCTTGTCTTGTTCCCTAGAAACCTTTTACTGGTTATTTTGGTTACCTTTGCGTGCAGGAAGCATGGAAGCCAAGTCTGAAGAAGAAGCTTAACTCGTCAACTTCTCATGGAGGCTATGTCGGCTCAACTCAATCAAAACATGGTGGCAACCATGACCGAGCTGATGAGGACCAACCTCAATGACCTCAGGAGAGAGCTTAGAGAAGACATTAGGAGAGCCACTAGTCACTTACCAAACCGAGAGACTAGGAGAGAAAGAGAGAGGAGAGAGGAGAGACCTCATGCAACTCGCCAAGAACATGTTGGTTATGAGGAGACTGACAATGAGTATGAGCACCTCAGTTCATCCTCAAGAAGACATAGACGTGTCCAACAGAGAAGGATGAACCAGGGAGATGAGCTTGCTGGTTTGAAGATCAAGATACCCCCATTCCATGGCAAAGCTGAGTGGGAGAAGAAGATTGAAAGCCTTGATGGAAAGGAACCAGTCTCTAAGCCATTTAAAGAAGATAAACCATCCTGTTTATTCAGTGAAGAGGTTAAGGAGGCATTGTTACAAGTAATGATGGGTGTGGAGAAGCAAATCAAACGGACCAACACAACACTGATGATGGACTGGAAAGGATTCTATCTTTGTTGTTGTTGATAGGTTCTCTAAGATGGCACATTTCATAGCATGTCACAAGACTGATGATGCATTACATGTAGCTAACTTGTTCTTTAAGGAGGTTGTACGTTTGCATGGCATGCCTAGAACTATAGTTTCTGATAGGGACACTAAGTTTCTTAGTTACTTTTGGAAGACACTTTGGTCTAAGTTAGGCACTAAGCTATTGTTCTCTACTACATGTCATCCACAAACTGATGGGCAAACTGAGGTAGTTAATAGGACTTTAGGAACACTCCTGCGTGCATTCATTAGAAAGAACTTAAGGACATGGGAAGAATACTTACCACATTGTGAATTTGCATACAATCATGGTATGCATTCTGCTTCTAAGTATTCTCCTTTTGAAATTGTTTATGGGTTCAATCCCACCTCTCCTTTGGATCTAATGCCTTTACCTGAGTGTGAAAGGATAAGTCTAGATGGCAAGAAGAAAGCCGAGTTGGTTCAACAGATTCATGAGAAGGCTAGACAGAACATTGAGCAGAAGACCAAGCTTTATGAGAAGCAAGCTAACAAGGGGAGACGTGTGAGGACCTTTGAAGTTGGTGACCAAGTGTGGTTGCACCTGAGGAAGGATAGGTTCCCCAACGAGAGGAAGTCCAAGCTGATGCCAAGGGTTGATGGACCTTTTGAGATCATCCACAAGATCAATGACAATGCCTACAAGCTTGATCTCCAAGGTAAGTATGATGTATCAAATAGCTTCAATGTCACTGACTTGGCTCCTTTTGCTGTAGATGAACCTGATTTGAGGACAAATCCTTTTCAAGAGGGAGGGGATGATGTGATCATGGACCGGATCACTAAGGAGAACAAGGAGAGTCTAGATGAGCCACATGAAGCCACATTGCACCAACAACTTGGTGATGATGCTCTAGCCATTCTTGAAGGTCCCATGACTCGTTCCAGAGTCAAGAAGCTTAAGGAGAATGTTGTTGGATTACTCACTTCACATCCTGATGCAATCCAGGATGAGCTAATCTTAGATGAACTTAATGATGAAGCTGAATGGATGCAAGAACCAAGTTACTATGAAGAAGATGATATGGACCAGACCCAAAATGAAGATGTTTCTCTCTCAGCCCAAAAGAAGTCCAATGACCAGAAAGAAGATCCATTTGTCATATCTGTTGGGCCCATCACGAGATCCAGGTCCAAGAAGCTTATTGAGAAGATTGTTTGCCTTATTCTGAACCAAGAAAGTGAGGAAGAGTTACTTGGCCAAACCACCATCACCCCAACCACCTTCATTTACTCGGCTGTCTTCTACAACAACTAATTTACTTATGTTTTTGTCTTATTTCTTTTCCCTAAGTGCTCATGCACGAAATTACAAGTCCCAAGACTGTCATGCACGAGATTGTTGTCATTTTTTCTTTAAAACTCTGTTTTGTTTCATTTGGAAGACAATCATCATTTTTATCAAAAAAACTCATTTCTCTTTGGTGATTCATTTGTTCTTAGAACAACTTGATTGTGGAGGTGTGTGAACCCAAAACAATCAACAAGCTCTCAATCTGACTGGTGTGTCGAATCCAGAGAGAGAGAGTGAAGAATCTGAGGTCTTTCCGCAACCCTCAGTGTTTCAATCGATCAAATCCTTTCAACCCATCTATCCATAAACCCTAATTCGTCCATCCAGCCAATATCCATCAAAAAACCATCTTTCAATCTGTTACAGAGTAGATCCAACCAAAATCAGAGTGGAAATCCTTGGGAAAAAGTCATTAAGTGGTATCAGAGCAACCACTCTGTTGATCTACAAGTTCTGGGATATTTTTCGATCTCTAAACTATCAAAGTCTGAAACTTTCTGGGATTTCAAGTTCATTTCTTTGGGATTTCGAATTCATCTTTTATTCTGGGTATTTCTGTTCTTATCAGTCTCTTATCTGTCTATCTGTTTGCAAGTGAGCCAAATCTGATTGAGAAAGAAAATCCCCAGGAGAAATCGGGTTCAGTCTAGGAGAAATCAGACTGAGGTTTGGTAAAATCACTTGCTCATCCAAAATCTTGCAATCTGTCTATCTTTTCTTTTCTTTGGGGATTTGGGTTTCTGCATTTTTCACTTGATTGGGTTGTTTACAGAACCATTGAATCACTATCATCACCAAAAGCTCGAGAGATCAAAGGATATTGTGAGGAGAGAGTTCTGTTTATTGCTAAAGTTTGTTAATTTTGCAGGAAACCATGTCTGGAGAAAACAATGAACAAGAAGGAACACCATCACCTGCTGTCAATATTAATCCTTTTCAAATGCAGGCTCTAATTGCTGAGATCACCAAGCAAGTTCAAGATAATCTGATCAGAAGAGAAGAGGAAGCCAATGAATTATTTTATGGTTCTAGACAGCCTAGAAACAGAGCTGCAGAACGACAAGAAAGGAGAACCAGAAGGGAATCTAGTGAAGTTGAATCTGATGATGCTTATTCCTCTTCAGACAGAAGTGTAACCAAGTCCAGAAGAAACAACAACCAGCGTCCAAGAGTCAATGATAACTTGGGAAATATCAAGCTGAGAATCCCACCTTTTGCTGGAAAGAGTGATCCTGATGCATACTTGGAGTGGGAAAGAAAAATGGAACTAGTTTTTGATACTCAAACCTATTC
The DNA here is from genome assembly GCA_905132885.1 of Moricandia moricandioides. Taxonomy (NCBI): domain Eukaryota; kingdom Viridiplantae; phylum Streptophyta; class Magnoliopsida; order Brassicales; family Brassicaceae; genus Moricandia; species Moricandia moricandioides. The sequence goes on along the minus strand of CAJHQQ010004615.1, from coordinate 9,597 downwards.
TGAAGAGAAGAAAGTGAAGCTTGCTGCAACTGAGTTCAGTGGGTATGCTATCAACTGGTGGGAGCAGATCATCCACAAGAGAAGACAAACTGGAGTGCCGCCAGTTACTTCTTGGTATGAAATGAAAACTCTTATGAAAGCTAGATTTGTTCCATCTCATTATGGCAGAGATCTTCACCAGAAGCTCAGGAGACTGACTCAAGGAAACAAGAGTGTAGATGACTATTTCCAGGAAATGGAGACTCTCATGATCAAAGCCAACGTTAATGAAGATGAGGAATCCACAATGGCAAGGTTCCAGGGAGGTCTTAACAGAGATGTGCAGGATCGCCTAGAGATGCAAGACTTCAATAACATGGAAGAACTCCTTCATAAAGCAGTGCTTATTGAGCAGCAGAACAAGAGAAAGTCTTCTTACTCCAGGAACCAGTATGGGTCATCTTCTAAGCCAGCTTACAACAAGGAAGAAAAGAGTATCAGTAAGCCAAAAGAAGAAGTTAGGACATGGGAAAAGAGCAGAGATGACAAAGGAAAAGCACCAGCTACCAGAACCAGAGATGTGAAGTGTTTCAAGTGTCATGGCATTGGACACTATGCTAATGAGTGTTCAAACAAAAGAGCTATGATTCTGCTAGAAGGTGGAGGTTATGAAACCGAAGAAGAAGCTCTAGAACCCAACACTGATGAAGAAGAAGTTGATTATCCAGTCAAGGGAGAGCTACTGGTTACTAGGAGAACTTTGAGTGTGAAGCAAAAGGAAGAAGAGCAGAACCAGCGTGAGAACCTGTTCCATACTAGATGTCAGATTCAAGACAAGGTTTGCAGCTTGATTATTGATGGAGGGAGTTGCACTAATGTGGCGAGTTCATCCCTGGTTGAGAAGCTTAATCTGAAGGTTCAGAAACATCCAATGCCTTACACTCTGCAGTGGCTTAGTGAAGATGGAGATTTGAAGGTACAGAAACAAGTGAAGGTTCCTATCACCATTGGAAGATATGCAGATGAGATACTGTGTGATGTTCTTCCTATGGATGCCGGACATATTCTCTTAGGAAGACCATGGCAGTATGATCACAAGGTGATGCATGATGGATTCACAAATCGCCACTCCTTTGAACACCAAGGCAAGAAGATCACCTTAGTCCCACTGTCACCTCATGAAGTTCACCTTGACCAAGTGCAACTGAAAAACAAAAGAGAGGCTGACAAGGAACAAAAGGTAAGAAACACCAATTTATTTGTCAAGAATGTTGAGGTTAAGAGAAACATGTATGCTCAGCAGGCTATGATCTTGTTTGTTTACAAGAGAACACTAACCTCATCTTCTAACAATGCACCGGCTATTCCGAGTGAGTTTGATTTTATTTTGCAGGAGTATAGTGATGTTTTTGCAGAGGAGAATGAACAAGGTCTGCCTCCAATCCGTGGCATAGAACATCAGATTGATTTTGTTCCAGGAGCTTCATTGCCAAACAGACCAGCCTATCGTTCCAACCCTGTAGAGACTTTGGAGCTTCAAAGACAAGTTACTGAGCTTATGGAAAAAGGTCACATCCGAGAGAGCCTCAGTCCTTGTGCTGTTCCTGTGCTGCTTGTTCCAAAGAAAGATGGAACTTGGAGAATGTGTGTAGACTGTCGAGCCATCAACAACATCACGGGAATACAGGTGGATGAAGAGAAAGTGAAAGCCATAAGAGACTGGCCAACTCCTAAAAACGTGGGAGAAGTGAGAAGCTTTCATGGTCTTGCTGGATTCTATAGGAGATTTGTGAAGAACTTTAGCACCATTGCTGCACCTCTCACTGAAGTGATCAAGAAAACCGTGGGATTTACTTGGGGTCCAGCTCAAGAAGATGCTTTCAAACTGCTAAAAGGGAAGTTGACTAATGCACCACTTCTTATGCTTCCTGATTTCGGAAAAACTTTTGAAATAGAGTGTGATGCTTCTGGTGTAGGTATTGGAGCTGTTTTGATGCAGGAGAAGAAACCCATTGCTTATTTCAGTGAGAAGCTTGGAGGTGCCACTCTGAACTATCCAACCTATGACAAAGAACTCTATGCCCTAATCCGTGCTCTCCAGACTTGGCAACATTATCTCTGGCCCAAGGAGTTTGTCATTCATACTGATCATGAATCCTTGAAACATCTGAAGGGTCAACAAAAGCTCAACAAAAGACATGCCAAATGGGTGGAGTTTTTGGAAACATTTCCTTATGTCATTCAGTACAAACAAGGTAAGGAGAATGTGGTTGCTGATGCCCTTTCTCGAAGGTACACTCTTCTCTCTACTTTGGAAACTCAACTCCTCGGTTTTGAACAGATTAAGTCATACTATGCAACTGATCCTGACTTCAAAGAAGTTTATTCTAAGTGTGATAATGTTGCTGTAGAAAAACATTTCAAGAATGATGGTTTTCTGTTTTATGAGTCAAGATTGTGTGTTCCTAACTGTTCTTTGAGAGATCTCTTTGTCAGGGAAGCCCATGGAGGAGGATTGATGGGTCATTTTGGCGTTGATAAAACCCTGAAGAGTTTGCAGCATCACTTCTACTGGCCAAGAATGAGAAAGGATGTGGAAAAGCTGTGCAATCAGTGTGCTACTTGCAAGCAAGCCAAAGCAACAAACCAAACCAAAGGTATGTATATGCCTCTGCCTATTCCATCAGAACCCTGGGTAGATATCTCAATGGATTTTGTTCTTGGACTGCCTAGAACTAGGAAAGGAAGAGATTCTATCTTTGTTGTGGTAGATAGATTTTCTAAAATGGCTCATTTCATTCCCTGCCACAAAACTGATGATGCTTCTTTGATTGCTGACTTGTTCTTTAAAGAAGTAGTTCGTTTACATGGAATGCCTAGATCAATTGTGTCTGATAGGGATACTAAGTTCTTGAGTCATTTCTGGAAAACTTTGTGGGCAAAACTTGGAACCAAACTGATGTTTTCTACTACTTGCCATCCTCAGACTGATGGACAAACTGAAGTAGTTAATAGATCTCTGTCTACTCTCTTGCGAGCAATCATTAAAAAGAATCTTAAGACTTGGGAAGATTGTTTGCCTCATGTTGAATTTGCATACAACCATTCTGTTCATAGGGCTACTAAATTTTCTCCATTTCAGATTGTTTATGGATTTAGTCCTTTGACTCCTTTGGATATGTTGTCTTTGCCTTTGAAAGAACAAGCTAACCTTGATGGCAAACAGAAGGCCGAGTTTGTTGTGTCTCTGCATAAACAGGTTAAGGAGAATATTAAAGCTATGACAAAGCAGTATGAGAAGTATGCCAACAAAGGAAGGCGTGAACTGATCTTTAATCCTGGAGACTCGGTCTGGATATACCTCAGGAAGGATAGATTTCCAAATGAAAGGAAGTCCAAACTGATGAAAAGAAGAGATGGTCCTTTCAAAGTGCTTGAGCGAATCAACAATAACGCATACAAGATTGATCTTCAAGATAAGTATTCTGTGAGTTCAACTTTCAATGTTTCTGACTTGGCTCCTTTTCATGCAGATCACTTGGATTTGAGGACAAATCCTTTCAAAGGAGGAGGGGATGATGCAATCCAGGATGAGCTAATCTTAGATGAACTTAATGATGAAGCTGAATGGATGCAAGAACCAAGTTACTATGAAGAAGATGATATGGACCAGACCCAAAATGAAGATGTTTCTCTCTCAGCCCAAAAGAAGTCCAATGACCAGAAAGAAGATCCATTTGTCATATCTGTTGGGCCCATCACGAGATCCAGGTCCAAGAAGCTTATTGAGAAGATTGTTTGCCTTATTCTGAACCAAGAAAGTGAGGAAGAGTTACTTGGCCAAACCACCATCACCCCAACCACCTTCATTTACTCGGCTGTCTTCTACAACAACTAATTTACTTATGTTTTTGTCTTATTTCTTTTCCCTAAGTGCTCATGCACGAAACTACAAGTCCCAAGACTGTCATGCACGAGATTGTTGTCATTTTTTCTTTAAAACTCTGTTTTGTTTCATTTGGAAGACAATCATCATTTTTATCAAAAAAACTCATTTCTCTTTGGTGATTCATTTGTTCTTAGAACAACTTGATTGTGGAGGTGTGTGAACCCAAAACAATCAACAAGCTCTCAATCTGACTAGTGTGTCGAATCCAGAGAGAGAGAGTGAAGAATCTGAGGACTTTCCGCAACCCTCAGTGTTTCAATCGATCAAATCCTTTCAACCCATCTATCCATAAACCCTAATTCGTCCATCCAGCCAATATCCATCAAATAAAACCATCTTTCAATCTGTTACAGAGTAGATCCAACCAAAATCAGAGTGGAAATCCTTGGGAAAAAGTCATTACATCCACAACAAGAAGGTCTTGGACAAGGTCTGATCCGAGATGTCTTGATCACCATTCAAGCCATCTCTACATCAAACTGAGTTAGTGTCTAGGCAAGACATGGGGTGTGTGCTCTTTTCCTTGCTTTTGGTTTTGTCCCACGAGGTTTTCCAGGGGGAAGGTTTTTAACGAGGCCACAACTTGTCTTCACATCACCTAAGTGCTATTCTCGGTCCAAGACTCAAAGAAGTTACATTTTTATTTCATTCTAAACTTATGTTAAACTTAGACTATAGTTTTCTTTCTTTCCTTTTTTGGTTCATTGTCGAAACCCTAGAGAGTATGTTCTCTGGTTTCTTATTTAAAGGGTTCTCTACACCCTATTGTATTCATCCAGCTTTTTAATATCAAGTTATCTTTTCTCCTTGACGGCTCTCTCTCTAGAAAGGTGTCGAGTTCTGGTGTGTAGTATCCAGAGTCTAAGGGTGTCTAATTTGGTGTGTCATATCCAAGTTATTCATCTAGGAGTATCAAGAGATCATCCATCCCTCTTGTGTCACCATTCAATCCACACGCCTTGAAGGACTTGAGTCTCTGATTCGTTCTTGCAAGGATCTATCCATTCCCATCAACCAAAGAGCATCCTAGGGACGCATCAATCACTTAGCTAAGCATGGCATTATCCACCAAACAAGCTGCCCATATACTCCACAACAAAATGGTGTTGCTGAAAGGAAGAATCGCCATCTTATGGAAGTGGCAAGGAGCATGATGTTTCACACCAATGTCCCTAAAAGATTTTGGAGTGATGCAGTGGTCTCAGCTTGCTATCTCATCAATAGAATACCCACCAAAGTCCTTCAAAATGTCTCACCCTTTCAGGTATTAAACAAAACCAAACCTCCCATAGATCATTTGCGTGTGTTTGGTTGTGTTTGCTATGTCTTAATACCAGGGGAGCAACTGATGCGTCCCTAGGATGCTCTTTGGTTGATGGGAATGGATAGATCCTTGCAAGAACGAATCAGAGACTCAAGTCCTTCAAGGCGTGTGGATTGAATGGTGACACAAGAGGGATGGATGATCTCTTGATACTCCTAGATGAATAACTTGGATATGACACACCAAATTAGACACCCTTAGACTCTGGATACTACACACCAGAACTCGACACCTTTCTAGAGAGAGAGCCGTCAAGGAGAAAAGATAACTTGATATTAAAAAGCTGGATGAGTACAAGAGGGTGTAGAGAACCCTTTAAATAAGAAACCAGAGACAAATCCTCTAGGGTTTCGACATTAAGCAAGAAAAGGAAAGAAAGGAAACTTTAGTCTAAATTTAACTTAAGCTTAAAATGGAATAAAAATGTAACTTCTTTGAGTCTTGGACCGAGATAGGACTTAGGTGATGTGTAGACAAGTTGTGGCCTCGTTAAAAACCTTCCTCCTGGAAAACCTCGTGGGACAAAACCAAAAGCAAGGAAAAGAGCACGCACCCAATGTCTTGCCTAGACACTAACTCAGTTTGATGTAGAGATGGCTTGAATGGTGATCAAGACATCTCGGATCAGACCTTGTCCAAGACCTTCTTGTTGTGGATGTGAAGTGAGTAATCCAACAACATTCTCCTTAAGCTTCTTGACTCTGGAACGAGTCATGGGACCTTCAGGAATGGCTAAAGCATCATCACCAAGTTGCTGGTGCAATGTGGCTTCTTGTGGCTCATCTAGACTCTCCTTGTTATCCTTAGTGATCCGGTCCATGATCACATCAAATGCACTCTTAAAGGTTGCATCCTCAAGCTCTTCAGGTTCAGGTTCATGCTTCCATTCTTTGGTGCTTTCCATGATCACATCATCCCCTCCCTCTTCAAAAAGATTTGTCCTCAAATCTGTTTTACCTACAATAGAGGGGACCAAGTCAGTAACATTGAAGTTTAAAATCAGATTACACTTACCTTGCAAGCCTCTTTGATAGGCATTGTTGCTGACTGGTTTGGATATGTAGAAGGCACTAATCCATTTAGTTCCTGATTCATTACTTAAACCTGACATGTTGAAACAAAGCAAGTTAGCACATGAAAGTTTATCAAAGAGTAATAATCTTATCCCAAATTGGTTTTTGCTCGGTTTTGGCTTGTGTGCTGCTTCTGGTGGTGCTTCTTTGATGAGGATGAAGCTAGTGACGTCCTGGTGCTTATCCGGATCCAAATCAGGTGGCTTGAACCGCTTGTCTTCCACATGCTTGCTCTTTCTTCTTGTATGCTTCCAAGCTTCATCATAATCTGCACATGGCTCTTTTGACAAAAACAAGTGCATCATATCTGTGTAATTGATAAAAGAACTCTTGAAAACATGATCACTTACCTTAGCATGCTCACCTGGTCGCCATATATAGGATTGAGATGTTTTAAACTCAGAAAAGTTCAAAGATAGCCAATACAGGATCACCCGATTTGTAGAACCCATAACTCTTTCATCTGAGAAGGTTTTGACTTGATTCCAAATCGACGTGAGACCCTGATGAGTTAAGTTTCTATGGCAGTCGAGTTTGATGGTTAATTCCTTGTGGTTGCTGAGATATGACCCTCGGACTGTTCCTATGTCAAAGCTGGCGGCTAGACAGTTTCCAAGGTTTGATTGTTGCTTCATCAACTTAGCCAACAACCCATTCTTGATACTCTGATCATTATTATATGATGTGATCATGGACCGGATCACTAAGGAGGACAATGAGGAGAGTTTAGATGCGCAACATGAAGCCACAATGCATCAACCATTTGATGAGGATGCTCTAACCATTCCTGAAGGTCCCATGACTCGTTCCAGAGTCAAGAAGCTCAAGGAGAATGTTGTTGGATTACTCACTTCACATCCACAACAAGAAGGTCTTGGACAAGGTTTGATCCGAGATGTCTTGATCACCATTCAAGCCATCTCTACACCAAACTGAGGTAGTGTCTAGGCAGACATGGAGTGCGTGCTCTTTTCCTTGCTTTTGGTTTTGTCCCACGAGGTTTTCCAGGAGGAAGGTTTTTAACGAGGCCACAACATGTCTACAAATCACCTAAGTGCTACACTCGGTCCAAGTCTAATAGAAGTTACTTGTTATTTCATTTTAAACTTTAGACTATAGTTTTTATTTCTTTCCTTTTTTGAATCATTGTCGAAACCCTAGAGGCATGTCTCTGGTTTCTTATTTAAAGGGTCCCTTATGCCCTATTGTACTCACGCAACCTTTTTCTATTGAAGTCATTCATCTTTTGCGGCTCTCTCTCTCTCTCTAAAAGAAGTGTGCCGAGTTCTGGTGTGTCATATCCAGAGTTAAGGGTGCTTAGTTTGGTGTGTAATATCCAAACCATTCATCTAGGAGTATCAAGAGTTCATTCATCCCTCTTGTGTCACCATCCGATCCACACGCCTTGAAGGACTTGAGTCTTTAGATTCGTTCTTGCAAGGATTATCCATTCCCATCAACCAAAGAGCATCCTAGGGACGCATCAAGTGGTATCAGAGCAACTTTGGTTGGGAAGTACTCGTTCTCTCTTTGTTTTTGTTTCTTGTTGATTTCTTGTTTACTTTTGTTAATCGCATCCGTGTAGCATCTTGTGTTTCCCGGTTGTGTTCTTTTGTTATTCAATCCGTGTTCAATCTAAATTAACTTGAATAAGCATTAGAACTCTTTTACCTTAGGGCTGCTCGTGACTGCATGAAAGTTTAGACAAGAATTTTAAACTTTCCTTATTTGATTCATCCGGAAACCCTAGTGAGAGAAAAACCCTAAGCCGCATACCTTTACTTTTCGATTGCTTTGTGTCTTGCTCTGAGTTGTTTATCACCTAGAACACGAGTAAGAGAAGTTTATTAGGGTGCTAGGAAAGCTTAGAAGAGTTTAGGAAAAAGATTAGAAGTTGTTCCATTTTGCTTGCAATCGATTTCCTTTTTAAGCCGATTTCCTTTTCACTAGTTGTCTTGCGAGAGAAGCTTGGTTGTTTTTCCTTTTTACTTGTTTTTCTTTTCCTTTTTGCTTGTCTCCTTCCCTAGAACTCTTTACTGGTTGTCTTGTTTGTTTATAAGCAGGCACAATGGTGTCCGAGTCTGAGGAAGAGGCCGAACTCGTCAGGAGAAACAAACTCCTCATGGAAGCAATGACCAATCAACTTAACCAAAGTATGGTGGCAACCATGACCGAGATGATGAGGACCAACCTCAATGACATCAGGAGAGAGTTAAGAGAAGACATAAGGAGAGCTACTAGTCACTTACCAAACCAAGAGACTAGGAGAGAAGAGAGACCACAAGCGGCACACCAAGCCAATCGCCAAACCACTCGCCAAGAACATGATGGTTATGAGGAGACTGATGACGAGTATGATCACCTCAGCTCATCCTCCAGAAGACCTAGACGTGCCCATGAGAGAAGAGTGAATCAAGGAGATGATCTTGCCGGTTTGAAGATCAAAATACCCCCATTCCATGGCAAGGCTGATCCGGATGCATACCTTGAGTGGGAGAAGAAGATTGAGCTAGTCTTCCAGTGCAAGCAATACACCAACCACAAGAAGATTCAAATTGCTGCCACTGAGTTCTATGACTATGCCTTGAGTTGGTGGGATCAATACCTCACAACTCGTAGAAGGAATGGAGAGGAACCGGTTGAGACTTGGACAGAGATGAAGTCAATCATGCGCAAGAGGTTTGTTCCAAGCCATTACCTTAGAGACTTGCACCACCGGCTGAGGAAGCTTACACAAGGTTCAAGATCAGTGGAGGAGTATTACCAGGAGATGGAGTTGCTTATGTTGAGGGCCAACATATCAGAGGATAGAGAAGCAACCATGTCACGGTTCCTTTGTGGCTTAAACCGAGAGATACAAGACAATGTTGAGATGCAACATTATGTGGAGCTAGAAGAGATGCTACACAAGGCCATTCTTGTTGAGCAACAATTCAAGAGGAGAGGGCACTCACGCAATCCGTATGGCTCCAACCGGTTACACCACAACAAGGAAGAGAAGACACCTTATGCTAAGGAGTCTAAACCATTCCAAAAGGACAACAAGTCCTATCCAAGAGAAGAGGCCAAACCGATCAGTGCTCTTGACAAGGGCAAAGGCAAGGTTGAGGCATCTAGTTCCAGAGCTCGTGATGTCAAGTGCTTCAAGTGCCAAGGAAGAGGACACTATGCCAATGAGTGTACCAACAAGAGAGTCATGTTCTTGCGAGAAGATGGAGAGTACACCTCAGGAGAAGACAACACCGAGTCTGACCAAGAAGACACTGAGGAAG
>CAJHQQ010004614.1:0-25712 GCA_905132885.1 Moricandia moricandioides | reverse complement strand
AGTTTTATTATGTTATATTTTAATTTTATAGTATTTTATATATATATATAATTGTATAAATATTTAACTTTTTATTATTTCTAGTATTTTAGAAATATTTTTATTTATTTTTAATATTTTTACGGATCTAGATCTGAATATACACATATATTACAATATGTAGACGGATATCTTAAAACTCATATCTGAAAGCCACTGCTCCAGATACGAATACTAAAATCATGGGTCTCGGTTTCGATACCCTAAAATTTCTGGATATCTTAATTTGTCTCACCCCCCATAGAGCGCTCTGAAAACTTGCATTTAGTTCTTTAAAATAAAAATAACAATATTTTTAATGAAAAAATATTATTGGCAAAAAATATATGTTGAGAAAGAGTTTTCTAATTATTTTACAAAGGACTATCTTTTATTTCTTTTCACTTCTTACTTATCTTTAATTTTTTTTGTCTCATATAGTATTTGATATAGTTGTTCTAATAGTGCTTCAATTATACTATTTTATTTTTAAATTTAAATGATTTTGTTTTATGCATTTTCTCCGTGTTTAATGCTTAAAATTTTAAAATATTCTTTTCCAAATTAGTGTGTTAAAAAATATTTTCCAAATTGTATATAGATTTTATATTTGAGTATAAATTTTAACTTTTATGGTAGATAACCATTTTTATTATTTTATTATTAATTGAGTCGTGGTTAAGTGAATGATTAATAGTCTTAAAATATCATATTACATCACGTACATGGTATCAGAAAATAAATGAGTTTAGTTTGTGAGATATCAAACAAAATCACACACTGAAAATTTAGATAAAGAGTGTATATAATGAGAAATCCAACTCTAATTGGGTAGAAACCTTTTGGGAAGGAAACTAAAAAGTAAATTCATGTGGGTTTGCTTTTTAATTCAAAAATGGACAATATCGTACTAATAAGTCAATAAAGAGTTGTACATGAGCTCCACAAACCAACAATTTGTATCAGAGTCGTTTGACGAAGATTTAAAAGAAGACCAAAATACTCTTAAGTAGGAATGAGACCCTTCAAGTTGGAAGAAAATGTTTGTGGCAGAAACTAGTCAGAAGATCATAGAACCTATGATGTTGTGGGAGAAACATTCTCAAAGGAAACCATGTGATTAATTGTACAAGATAGTGCCAAAGGAAATATACACAATACGAATGTGGTACTTAGTTTGAAGGGGAGAATATGAGATATCAAACAAAATCTCTACTTGAAAGTTTAGACAAAGAGTGTCTAATATATACTGACAAATTCAACTCTAATTAGTACGAGTCATTTTGGGAAGAAAACAAAAAAGTAAATTCATTTAATTTGCTTTCTATGTATAAAGTGGAAAATATTTTACTAATTGGACAATAAAAAATTAGACATAACTCACACAAACCCAACATAGTTTAAATTACTTATTAATAAATAATACAAATAATGTGTGTTTAACATCGGTTATAATAATTTAATTTGATGTTGTTATTAAATTATTAGCATGGCTTCAATAAAAGTGGTATAATAAATCTATAATAACTTACATCACTTTTTAAGAATTTATAAGAAATGTGCAATCGGAGTCACATTTGGGTTTCGGTTTAGGTTCATTCAAACTTCGGGGTTTTGGGTTCATGATTTTCAGCCTCATTCGAATATTATAAAATTTTGGCTCAGATTCGGTTCGGATTTAATCGTGTTCGGTTAGGATTTAGTTACATGTCCAAGATCCGGTTGAACCCAAAATAGTTTCGGTTTTGAATACTAATCGTGTTATCGGTTTTGGAAATACTAATTTATACTTGAATATACTCAATATATTTCAGTTGTTTCAATAAATTTGTGTATTTAGCTTCTTCAAACCATATTGTTGTCCTCTAAAATAATTTTGTGAAACTTGTCTATCAATCATATGAATTTTTCATTGAACTATATGTGACAACACTATACATATCATGATTCATGAAAAACTAAAACCTTATATGAACGAAAACCATACATATGAAACATTAAAATTGACAACTAATAATTCTATAAACGCGAGAAATACTATTTAACCTTAAAAACAAAAAAAAAATATTTAAATTTCAAAACAAATTTATTCGTAACTAAACTTCAAATGAAATTTTAAACATAAAAACATTAAAATTAACCAAATAAATTTTTATAGTAGACTAAAATTTGAGTTAATTATTCATGTAATAACCAGTTATTGTAGGTACTCAATAATATTTTAATATGTTTGGAAACATATTAGAAATTGAGATTGGATATGATACAAGCTTTTTGGAATTTTGAAATTTTGGATTCTTTCGGATATTCATTTAAGTTCGGGTTAGTTCAGATAAAAACTATAATCCAAATTTTGAACATTTTGCAATGAATGTTTTTTATTAGAAAATATAATAGTTTTTTGTCTATGTGTATAATTTCAAAAAGGCATCTACTAAAGACCAATATTTCAATATATCAAAATTTAAAATAAATGCATTATTTTATTAACTATTTCCAAAAAAAATTAAACCAATAATAATTTAATAAATATAATTAATTGTTGAATTTCATAGTTTGCCACCATTAACCTATAAAAATGTATAAAGATGGAAAATGAGTTTATTTCTTATTTTTATTTTTGAAATATACATTATATATATATATATATATATATTGGTCAGTCTTATGAGTTTATCGTACAAATATCCCACACCTGCAGATATGGACCTTTAAACTAAAAATCAACATAGATCACGCATCAAAACTCAAGAGTATAACTATATGCTAAATGCTAACAAACAAATTAAGGAGTGACGCATTATCCGTAAATTTCTTACTCTGCATATAGAGTCTCGCCATCCAGTAAGTAAAAGTTGGATGAAAAACATATCTCAAATTCATTGTTATTTTCACCTCTACATGCTATAAGAAAAAAAAGGTGGTTCAACTTATCTCTATTTTTATTTTAAAATAAAGATTACTGTTTTATTCTTCTATTTGTTGAGGTAAAAATAGCATTTATCAATTATAAAGTCATATTTTCTATTCATAAAATAATCCTTTACTTTTAAAGGGTTATAACCAAAGGAAACTTTTTTTTATAGAAATACAATTTTTATAAACATAGAATTACAGTTTTTATTTATATAGCTTACAAACATAGTTTTTAAAGAAACTACTTTAAACAAAGTCATAATTTTATGAAAATCTTGTAAAAATTAAAAGTACATAGAGTCAATTATCAATTTTTATAAATAAAAGGTACTCCTTATAAATTTAAATAAAGTATTTTGAGAATACTTCTTTATAAAGGTAAAAAAACAGAAGAATACATTAAAAATGGGTAATTTTCTCAAATATTTTTTTAAAATTTTTTTGTCACCAAAATAGTTTTTAAAAAAATGATCAAAATTATTCTTGTAAGTAACTCATAGAGACATCTAACAAATCAATTTGAATAAAAAAGTAAAATAATTTAAAAACTAGTATTTGAAACTTTAAAATGTAGATTGAGTTTACAATTAGAATATATCCGCACACAGCCGAGATCTTAATTTATTTAAAGAATAGACAAGCAGGAGAGCGAAAGTAGATTAAAAAAGGTGGAATCAAATTATCAGTTATGTCATTCGTTATGTCAAAACGAGTTTAATCTGCTGGATATTATTGGACAAGCCATCTATAGAGTATTTGTGTGTGTCTACGAAATTAATTGCGGGCTTAACTAATAAAGTCAGAGAGTCGACAATGATTAAAGCTATTTAATTAGTTTAACTATGTCGTTCTCGTAAACGACCAGTTGGTTATCAGTATTTTAATACTTAATTATTCGGGTATATTCTCATCTCTGCTAAGCAGACATTGTAAAAATGGATCTTTGATTTGGTCAACTCTGTCAGTAATTGCAAGTTTAGGCTATCAGTTTCTATAAATCTATCTTTTGTAAGCAAACATGACCACTAAACCACATCACAAAACTTCGAGAAAACCGAAACGTTACTTTATGTTTATACGCCATGCGGAGGTATTAGAAAACTGGTGATGTTTGTATTCACACTGATAATTAATGTAAATTAATACTTGTATAATAGTTGTATCCTATTAAAATACTAAAATATTTACTAAGAAGATTAAATAATTATTTGTCACCTAAAAACGGTCATTTTAATTTAGGGGTTGTCTCTAAAAGCTACACTGTCATAGCAATTTCAGATGAAATATAGAAGTGTGTGAGTTTTTTTTTGGTGTAGAAGTGTATGAGTTATATATGTAGTTTTTTTTTCTTTTGGTTGGTCTAAAAGGTGTATGAAGTGTATGTAATTGACAATTTTAAATATGTGACATGTATTAAAATTAATAATCCACATCGTCTAATGATGTTTTATATTGCTACAAGGCCCTTTCTCAAAAAAAAAATTTATATTGTTGACGAAAAAAAACTTTAAAACATCATCAATTGCTATATTAGTCTCTAAATTGTTTGAGAAAGTAACTATGCAAAATTATTTGTACAGTTGCTAACTTGCGACCACTGCAAGGGTAATTCAGTAGCTTAACCTACAAAGAAAATAAATTTTACTAGATAAAAATTCTGAGAAATTTTGCACAATTATTTGAAGATAGTTTGGTTTGTAGTTCGTTCACAACTGTACAAAATTTTTGAGAAATTTAACAAAATTATTTAACAAAATTATTTGTATAGTTGCGAAGGAACTACAAAAATTCTATGCATAACGTTTGAAACAGTAAATTTTACTAGATAAAAAATATTTTATATTTTCTTGAAAAATTCTACTTTTGTATGGAAAATAATTAAATAAATTAATAACGGTATTCATAATACACAACTGGCATGGAATGAGAAAAAAAAATATTTACATAAAACCTACAAAGAATATATAGACAGAAGACTTCGGATAATAAAATGCATGCTATAATATTTAGTAAATTAATTAGCCGTCCATTTAAATTCGAATTTAAAAAGTATAATTAAACCCTTTGATGGCCATCTCAAATGACTCAAATCCCGTAGATTGCTTCCACTGTTTGTGGTTGCCTTAATATTTACATTTCTATAATTTATTTTATAATAAACTATATATATTCAGGACTGCAATATCCCAATCCATGATTACCAGAAAAATCCCAACATGCACCAAACTATCTTCAGTTTGTTCCCAGAGTCAAATAGCCAAATTATAACAATATCGACCTATATGAGACTACTTCGAAATCATTTTTATATAATTTCTCAAAACAAAAATTCTAGAACCAACTACACTGAGGTCAATCTGTGGTTTCGATTAGCACTATTATCAGACTTTACAACCTCATCTATACTCCTAGGTCGAGTCACTATACTATGAATTTAGTCTTAATGACTGCATGCGCAAAATCAATTAAACTCTGTATTATGTGATACTAAGACTGATCGGTAAGAATTGTAAGAATTTTGTAAAACACTTCTTCATCTTTTTTTTTTGTAAATATTATCTAAGAAAATAAAATTTAGGTGTTATAAAATGTTATAATCATTTATATGATCTAAAAAATTGATCTTATGGCAAAAGTGTAAGAACTTAGGAAGTTTTTTTTTTTTTTTAGAACTTTGGAAGTTGTAAGGATCGAATGGCTCCTTATCTTCTCCCTAGAACTCTGTTCGAAGATCTCGCTTCTCAAATGCTTCTATCTAGGCGTTTGAGTGTTGATAAAAGATAAATTGAACTTGCTACATTTCTATCTTCCCGGGTTATGAAGTAAGTTATAGGAGGTTTCAGTAACCAGAGATGTGTTAGTAATTTCTCACAAAGACTTCTCAAGGTGTAAGGGTATTCTTGTGGTTTCAGTTTGCGATTCCTTTTCAGTCTGTTGATGCATTGAATCATATTTTAGCTTTGGTTCCACTTCCTCTACTCTTTTTAGTTTGTATGGTTTTCTTTTGATATGACTTTATTTTCTAGAAAATCTGTTTTTTCGCCTGTTTAGTTTTCGGAGAATTTTATGTTTCTGCCAATTTAGGGTTGGACAAATCTCTCAAATAGACTTTTTGAATTATTTGTTATAAAATTAGACTTCAAGAAAAAATTACCAAAATATTTTTTTTATTTTAATATATTTTTCTTTTAATTTTAAGCTTCACTTCTAAAATTTCACCCCATAACTCTAAACTCTAAGTTTAGATTAATTAATCCAATAAGTATAAATGTATAATTACACCTTTTAATAAAGTATTTTTGATTATTTTTCTTTTTAAAAATTATCTTAATGACAAAAAAGGTTTTAAATATATCTTACGGTATTCTTCTTTTAAGTTGTTTTTCCCATGTATACCACCACCAGTGTGTACTACGACTATATCCTTCTATGGTGAATCAAATATGTTCAGGGAAACAAAAATAGATTAAAAAAAGTTGTTTTATCCGGGTAGTCCGAATAAAAGTCCTTCCTCTAAAGAAATAAGATTATATTGATCTCAGATTCTTTTATAGTCATATTTCTGTTTTTCTCAAACAATTATTTAGAAGTTTTCAAAGGCTACAAAAAAACGAGACATTCATTGGAAGATAACTTCAGACCATTTTTAAAAAACATTTTAAACTAAAGATAAAAAATATATTATACGTGGTATGTCCCACCCAATGAGGTACTACAACTATTCCAGAAAGATAGCTAATAACCTAATCACTATACATATTTTTTTATTTATAATCACTTGGTCAAAACGTATCCATCCATTATATATATATATAGTTGTATACAATATAGTCGTGATCAGAGCAACAACATATTCCGAACCAATTTTTGAGAAACAAAGCGTATCAGTCCCGATTTATCTCTCATATTTTAGGTTACTTGAGCCATACGTAACTAGACTGATTTAGATGGTGGTGATGTTGACGCAAAAGGGTCGAGAAATGAGCAGCGGTGGTGGTGGTCCAAAGGCAGAGGAGGGTGAGTTGTTTGTGGCGGTGGCCGTGAAGGGTGTCATCGGAGATAAGTTGGGCGGCGCAGGAAGCCGTCGCGCAGTACGGTGGGCCGTAGATAATCTCTTACCTAAGGCTGATCGGTTTGTGTTGATCCATGTCATCCCACCCATTAGTACTATTCCTACCCCTAGTAAGTTTCTCAATAATTAAACACATCATGGCTTTTGTCTAATTTTGTTTGTTTCTTTTCATTTTTCCACATGAATTTATTGAATCGATTAACTCAACATAATTAAATTATACTCTCTCCGTTTCATATTAACTGTCGTTTTAGATAATTTTTTTGTTACAAAATAAGTATTGTTTTCGATAATTTATTAATTTTATATTGTAATTTATTTTTCTATTGGTTGAAATATGGTTAGGTTTATAGGTAATTATGTTTTTGTATAAAAATATGTAAAATTAATTGTTTTCTTATTCCGTGTGCAAAAAATTAAAGTGATTTATAATGAAACAAAGAGAGTGTATATAAAAAAACCAAAATACATAAAGAATTAAACAAAAATACAAATGTGGAGTGTTTTTTTTATTATTAATCAATATCATAGTTGTATATATGTTATTGTTTGCTATCAAAATAATTGTTGTTGTTCCAAAGATTAAATAGATTTGTTGTAGTTAGTCAAACGATTTAAGTTTCGATAAATTTTATATAATTTCAGATGAATTTTATGAACATATTTATGAGTTTTTATTAAAAACAATGTTCAAAAATAACTTTAGAGATGATTTGTAACATTCATGATTTGATAACATGGGAATTGAAACATAATGCTATTAACATACCCTCATGAATCAAACTTGGATATTTGATTGATGCAGCTGGAGAAAGATTACCACTGAAGGAAGTAGAGGAAAGATTGGTTGAAATGTATGTGAGAGACGTGAAACAAGAATTTGAAACAGTCTTTGTTCCCTTCTTGAAAATGTGCAAGAGTAATAGTACCAAGGTTGGTTCGTTTTTTTATTTCCGGTCCAAATCTATAAATCTATAGAAGTTTAAGGGTTAAACTGTAAAAATTCCCTGAATTATGTAACCTTCAGTGTCAAGTAGAGACTCTCTTGCTAGAGTATGATGATCCAGCAAGGGCGGTTCTACGATTTATTTACAAAACAGGAGTTAACAGTTTGGTTATGGGATCATTCAACTCAAACATATTCACACGGTAAGATATATATCAATCGCTCCGATTAGCTTAGTTTTCCTTTAAATAACGCGGTTATTGACCCGGTTTATTATGGTTTAGGAGAACAAAAGGTCCAGGAGTGCCATTGACTGTCTTACAATACGCCCCAGAAACATGTGAAGTATATGTTGTATGCAGAGACAGAATCACTACAAAATCTATGGATCCATTAATTAACGCAGGTAAAAAACAGTATATTTTTCATATATCTAATTTTATTCAATATGCTGTATTTTTTCTTCTAAAAACTTGGATTTTGTTGGGTTTGTAAAACCCCCATATGTAACTCGCCTGAATAATACGATATTGTGTACTTTGGAATTAAAAAGTAAATCCGCATAAATTTATTTTTGTTTTTTGTAATAAGTTTTGTATTAATCAGAGTTAGACATCATGTTATATCTTAGACATTATTTATCTAAATTTTCGATGTGGGATTTGGATTGACTTTTCACGTCTAATCTTGTTTAACCGTATAATTATTATTCAGTGCCATACACAAGTCCAAAAGCTGCCGCGACCGCCCGCGGTTTCCTAAAAGACGGGGCGGTTAGCTTCCACACGGTACCGACTCAATCATTACCTGATCCTCAAGAATCCACAGGTAAATTATATATAGTATACAATATCCATTGGAGACTGAAAGGATATAAAATGATGTGATTAAATGCATAATCAAAATTGTTATAGAGTGGACGGTGAAAGTTATAACGAACATATGCATCAATCGATAAGAGATTCATAGGAAATATACAAAATGATAATGCATACATGCATGATATATGATCCCCATGGATTTTTTTTTTTTTTCTTATGGGTGTTGAAGAGGTAAGCACAAGGAGGTCAGCATCAGCTAAAGAGTTGAGATCGGAGGCATTAAGCCTCGCTTGTACACAACCCGAAACGCCTCAAAGTAGCAAACCTTCTCGTGCAATAGTTCCAGAGATTATAAGGCGCCGTGGAGAATCGGACATACCACAGCTAAATTATTCAGATTTTGATCAAACAACCGAACAGCAATCAAATGTTGAGAACATTGTCAGAGCACCAAGAGACTCCTATTCGCCACCCACAACATCTAGAAAATCCAAGAAGGTACTTATCATTTTGCTCGGTTTTCTCGAGCCCATGTTCAATTCTTTAATGTCAGGTTATTATGATATTGT
Source organism: Moricandia moricandioides (assembly GCA_905132885.1). Classification (NCBI taxonomy): domain Eukaryota; kingdom Viridiplantae; phylum Streptophyta; class Magnoliopsida; order Brassicales; family Brassicaceae; genus Moricandia; species Moricandia moricandioides. The sequence goes on along the minus strand of CAJHQQ010004614.1, from coordinate 16,370 downwards.
TCACTTTGGTCGTAAAAGGTAAGTCAGCATGAATTTCTTTTGAACTCTTTTCTAAAAGATCTCGTACTAATTAGAATTAGACATCTTTTTATATATTAAACATTTTTTATCTAAATTTCCAATGTGAGATTTTGTTTGATATCTCATTCATCTTCCGGTTCAGTGATACTAATAAGAAAGAAGAGAGAATTTGAAGATTTGGTGTTTTGTTTTGACAGGTTGAGACTGAAGCAGAGGTGGTGCGTTTGAAAAAAGAGTTACAAAATACTGTTGGTAAGTATAAACAAGCTTGTGAAGAGCTCTTCTCCACACAGAACAAGGTACATCTGCATATATGACATTTTGAAATGGTGTATTATTTTGGTTGCTTGTTCTTCGAATTAAGTGTTTTGTTTTGGTGTTTCTGCTAGGTTCAAGTACTGTCCTCTGAATGTTCCAAAGACACTAGAAGAGTGAACAGTGCTGTTGAGAAAGAAGAGATGCACAGGAGAACCGCGGCCATGGAGAAAGAGCGGCACATGAAGGCTATTAAAGAGGTGGAAACGGCGAAAGCGTTACTGGCGAGAGAGTATTGCCAGCGACAAATGGCGGAGGTCAATGCTTTAAGGAATTACTTGGAGAAGAAGAAAGTGATTGATCAGCTTTTAGGGGCGGATCAACGGTACAGAAAGTACACAATTGAAGAGATTTTTACAGCCACCGAAGGATTCTCACCGGAAAAGGTGATCGGAGAAGGAGGATACGGAAAAGTTTACCGTTGTAGTCTTGATAGTACTCCAGCGGCTGTTAAGGTTGTCCGGCTAGATACACCGGAGAAAAAACAAGAGTTCTTGAAAGAGGTAATTGTAAACCAAATTACATTTGATCTCGTTTGTATTTTTAAATCTAGCCATATGGGCATAAAATCCAGAACCCAAAATACAAACCGAACCCGAACTGAAAAATCCGATCTGTTATCCGACCAAAAATGTAAAAATACTCGAATGGGTTTTGTAAGATGGTACAAAAAATATCCAAATCCAAAGTGTTATTAACCGAACCCGGACGGATAATCCGAAATATCTGAAATTAATAGTCAATGTTTTAATATATATATATATATATATATATAAGTATTTCAAATATTCAGTATATTATTTATGTTGTTATGATACATACAATAAATATTAAAATATAAATAAATACCTTAAATATCTAATTAGTTATAAATAAGTACTTTATATTTTGCTCGTTAAATAACAAGTCTACACTATATGTAAGGTAATGCATATTGTTTACAAATCGTGTTTGTTTTCAAGACTGATTTAATATTTTATTTTTATCAATTTTATATGTGTAGATTTAATTTCTATTCAGTTTAAGTGTTTTTATGTTTTGTTTATAATTTTTTATTTTTTTATTTTGAATATATCCAAACCGAACCGATAAAATCCGAATGATATATGGTTACTTTATGGGTTTTATGATGCAATAGAAATTTAAATTGAGCCCGAAATGTTATTATCTGAATCCGGTCTGTATTAATAAAATATTAGAATGTGACCTATGAGTGTAACTCCGAAAACCTGAAAATCTGAAATACCCAATCCGAACCCGAACGCTCGTGCCTATTTAAATCTGTTAAAATACATAAACTAATAACTCCGTCTAAGGCTTACGACTTAGCATTTAAGGTTAATTTTCAATGGTTTGATCCGGTTTGATTTATCTTTAATTTGGTATGTTTATCTATAGGTTGAGGTTTTAAGCCAACTCCGACACCCACACGTGGTTCTTCTCCTAGGAGCTTGTCCGGAGAACGGTTGTTTGGTTTACGAGTACTTAGAAAATGGAAGTCTCGAGGAATACATATTTCACCCGAAAAATAAACCGCCTTTGCCTTGGTTTATCCGGTTTAGAGTAATTTTCGAGGTAGCTTGCGGTCTAGCCTTCTTACACAACTCTAAACCAGAACCAATTGTTCACCGTGATCTAAAACCGGGAAACATCTTGTTAAACCGGAACTACGTGAGCAAAATCGCAGACGTCGGTTTAGCCAAGCTGGTTACGGATGTTGCACCGGATAATGTTACGTTGTACCGACACTCGGTTCTTGCTGGTACATTGCATTACATTGACCCGGAGTACCATCGAACCGGAACGATTAGACTCAAGTCGGATCTTTATGCGTTCGGTATAATTATTCTTCAATTATTGACGGCTCGTCAACCGAGCGGGCTTGTACATGTGGTCGAAAACGCAGTAAAGAAAGGAACATTAACCGAGATGCTAGACAAATCGGTTACAGATTGGCCTTTGGCGGAAACCGAAGAGTTGGTACGGATCGGTTTAAAATGTGCAGAGTTTAGGTGCCGAGATAGACCGGACCTTAAAGGAGAGGTTATACCAGTTTTGAAACGGCTTGTAGAGACAGCGAACACAAAAATAAAGAAAGAACGAAGTAACTTACGTGCACCAAGTCATTACTTTTGTCCCATCTTACGAGTGAGTAGAATCTTACCCGGTTTGGTACATGATTTTAATAACCAAAAGTTCAAACCGGTTTTGATTTTGTATTTTTAAATGCAGGAGATAATGGATGAACCAGAGATTGCAGCTGATGGATTCACGTATGAGAAGAAAGCGATCTTAGCATGGCTTAAAAAACATAACATTTCACCAGTGACACGACAAAAGCTCGACCACTTCAAGCTCACACCGAACAATGCACTCCGGTTTGCGATTCGCGATTGGAAATCAAGAGTCCGGTTTTCTAATGCCGTTGTTAATATAAGAGGTTGATTTTTCTAGTTGTATATATGCATGTACATATATGCTTTTGTAAGGTTCATGTGGTGGACTAAAAAAGAAAGCTATGTGGTTTGGTTTATGTTTTGTAAACCCCAAAACTTGAAAATACAATATATGTTTGTTGTATATTTTATGGCTACTGTATGAAATCAGGCTTGTATGCATATTTGTTTTCATAATTTTTTCTTACATCGTTGGCAAGCTTCAGCTTAACACAAACCGGTGGTTTAGATTGTCTAAATTGTTGAAATTATCTATACATTTTAACCAATTCACTACAACAAGTTGATCAGCAACAACAACGTAAATTAGACTGTAGATCAATAGTTGAAAATTTAATAAATATGACAGATTAATAGAAAAAATTAAAGAATTTAAAATATAACAGAAATAAATAAAATAATCAAATTTTCAAAAATGATATATAAGCATGTGGTTTCATTAACTAATAAATAATATGCATAAAATTTATATGAACATAATTAAAATATTATATATAATTGTAACATATTTTTATTTTAATCTAATCTATATCTGTAGAACCTACTTCACTGAATTATCATTTATTGAAATCAAAATGAACATATTCTTTTTAATATACCCCAATATTTTTCTGTAATTAACAACTCTGTAGGTGTTTTGAGAAAATGTTATAAACATGCAATTGACACATCTCATATATGACTAAATACGGTATGTTACTTTGGCTTCAATTAGTGACCATGAAAATGAACAAAATTAATAGAAAAATTGGACAAAATTTCATTTAAAGAACTGAATTGAAAAAAAGTTGAATATAGAAGAACAAACGTTCCTTATCTGCCGCCAAGATAGTTGGTTTAAAAGCTTTTACATTTAGATCTAGTGATCAAGGTTTCAATTTGTGCATTGTGGCATAGTGATCAAGGTTTAGAAGTTTCTACTCTCAAGTTTGTAGTTTGAATTCTATGCAATTTCTACCATAAGAGATCTCGGTTTCATTTTTTGGAGAAGACAAATTATGCAGAAATTTGAAGAAAATGCTTACAAGAAATTTTTAACATGACACAAGAATATCGTGAAGAATAGATTTCATAAAGTCTCAAAATGATGTAATCAGATCTGAATACTCATAAAAGTGGTTAAATTTTCGGCTGTAATATTATCTAACATAATTAAGGAGACAAAAAAAATTCTTCAATTTATGAGAAACATAGAAGAATGTAGTGGGGTCCTTATGTATTAGTTTGACAAAAATATCAACTTAATTTGTATCTATTTGAGGAGTACAAATTTAGAAATAGGGTTATTTTTGAAATAACCAAAAAAAAAAGAAAATTAGTTTCTAAGAGAGAGAGGGTGGAGAGAGATATGAATAGAAAAGGGGAGAGAGAATGAGATTTTGATTCATATCTCTCTCTTAAAAACTAACTAGCTTTTGACCCGCGCGCCCGCGCGGGTGTTATTTTTATAAATGTTAAATATTTTAAGTAATTTGTTTGATATAATTGTATGTATGAAATTTAATATTCGATATCCGTTATCCGATCCGGGATCCCATCTGCTTCGAAAAATGGATAGTCGGGGATCCTAGTAGTGATTTTACGGATTAGACTGATCGAGGTACAACTTCGGATAGTAAAATTTTAGGTATGGATATCCGGATCCAGATATTAAATATTTAAAAATTAATTATAGTTACCTATGGATATTATATATACTTTTATATAAAATAACTAAAATTTTAATTTTATTAAATTTTAATGATTTTAAGGTTTTTTTAATACTAATTTTAAATAGACTAAATATATGGTTAATAATTAGTTTTTGATTTATTTTTAATTAAAAAAGACAGATCCGGATATCCACGTGTATTCATATTTTATTCTGAATATTCTAACCCCGAATATCCAGATAACAATTTTACGAATCCGAGAATGCATATCTGAATCTGTATATCCTAAAATATTCCAGATATTTGATTCTTCCTAGACCTAATTGTGTATATGTATTATACGGTGATTAAATTTTTAAAATTTATAAATTACATAATTTATTTTTATTAGATATATATATCGTACAAATGAATAATACATTGTATTTGTTTGTATATATAACAATTTATAATAAATATTTGTATGTATTTTAGTCATTAAATTGTTATGGCAAGTTACATGATTTTGTTACTGTAAATGAATAAGTTCAGATTATAATGGAAAATTATTAACATTATTATCATTTTAATAGTTCAAATATTGAGTAGCTTATATGAATATGAATAAAAATAAAACTAATTTAATGCTATATATATATATATATCTAATTCTGTTTTTATTATAAAATTGGAAAATACATATACAATATTTTATGAAGTTTCAATTCAAATGACGAAAGTTGTTAATGGGCTTAACCAAACTTTATTTTTTTCTTGTTAAGAAGTGATGTTTGGATACAAAGATAATATCAGTGGCATTACTTGTAAATATTAATTAAAAGTAAGGGTTATTTCTTATTTGTACTTCACTTTTAATAGATTAGATTTTGATTTTGAACAAAAAAAAAAAAAACTAATTTTGATTTTTTTTAGTTATTTCACAAATAACCCCTAACAAATTCATCATCAATTTTTTCATAAGAAGTGGTCACCAAAGCCAATACTTTAGGGAAAAAAATAGGACCATAAATCATGTTAACACAGAAAAAGTATGGCATGATGATAATACTTTAACTTTTTTTTTTTTGTCAACACAAGATAATACTTCAAAAATTGACTTTTAACTTTTCCCAGTTTGTCAAATAAATACATTTCATATCCACTAATTGTTATTGACGTGTCAGGTCATGACTTGTAGAATGTCTTTTTTTTAAAAATTTACCTTACTATTTTGTTCTCAAATGTATCAAAAATAGAAAACCAAAAATAAAAAATTCAGAGGTAATTCCTGTTTCCATGTTCTGAAATCCAAACTTGTACATTTGATGGAGAAGAGAGACTTGTCTTTACAGTTGATGGAGAAAAGTAATTGTTTTTAGAGAAAATAATTGTTTTTTTTGTTTCTTGTGTGTTCTTGGGAGAGAAAAAAATGGAGAATTGTGAAACGGATCACGAGGAGGAGGAGGAGGTGGTGGAGAAGATGACGTCAGAGGTTATGGAGAATTTTGAGGACGAAGGGTTGGTTTCAAGTTCGACATTGGAGAAAGTTGCTGCAGCGAAGAAGTATATAGAGGACCATTACAACAAACGCATGAGACACATCCAACAACGTAAAGAAAGGTTTTTTTTTTGCACACCATCTGTTTGTTTATATTCCTAAGAGAACAACAATGTCTTGTTTTTAAGAGATGTAATGTTTTTCCTCAACGAAAAATGGTGTTTCGATTTGCAGGCGTTTGGTGTTAGAACAAAAGATAGCATCTTTAGATGTATCAGAGAAAGAACAACTTGAGTTGCTTGAGGATTTGCAGAGGAAAGAGACTGAGTATACTAGGTTGATGAGGAACAGGCTCTGCGTTGATGATTTTGATCTTCTCAGTATTATTGGCAGAGGAGCTTTTGGTGAGGTTAGTCTTTTTGTGGGTTTATAGATACTTTTAATTGTAGCAATTAGACCCACTTTTGGTTATCTTTCATAGGTAAGACTATGCCGTGAGAAAAAGACTGGCAACATTTATGCCATGAAGAAGCTGAAGAAGTCTGAAATGCTTAGTAGGGGGCAAGTGAGTCTTACAATTATCTCATTTTTACTCTCTTTGTTTTGTATATAAGCATACAAGTCTGGGCTTTGAGTCTAAGATACCCTTTTGGTTGCTCGTTCTAAATAGGTTGAACATGTTAGAGCTGAGAGGAACTTGCTAGCAGAAGTTGCTAGTGACTGTATTGTGAAGCTTTATTATTCGTTCCAAGATCCAGAGTACTTGTACCTTATCATGGAGTATTTGTCTGGTGGTGATGTGATGACTTTGCTTATGAGGGAAGAGACTTTGACTGAGACTGTGGCTCGGTTTTATATTGCACAAAGTATTTTGGCTATTGAGTCCATACATAAGCATAATTATGTTCACAGGTTGGTCTAACTATTTTTTTTTCCGGGTCTTATTAAGATGAATGCAGCGTTAAACTAGGTATACATATTGAAGGTAGATCTTTTGTAGGGATATAAAACCAGACAATCTTCTGTTGGACAAGAATGGTCATATGAAGCTGTCAGATTTTGGTCTTTGTAAGCCTCTCGACTGTAGAAACATTTCGGCTATGAACGTAAATGAGCCTTTGAATGATGAGAATACAAATGAATCAATCGATGATGATGAGAACTGCTCGATAGGACGCCGTGGAAGGCGTTGGAAGAGCCCATTGGAACAGCTGCAGCATTGGCAGATAAACAGAAGAAAACTGGTTTAGTACCAAACTCTGTTTATGATAGTCTTTTATTCATATCACATTTGGGGTGTGCATTAACCTGCCCCTTTGGATTTTTCCTGCTCTTGTTTTGAAACAGGCATATTCAACTGTTGGTACCCCTGATTATATTGCGCCTGAAGTGTTGCTGAAGAAGGGATACGGTGTAGAGTGTGACTGGTGGGTCACTGAAAGTATATTTAGATTATTGTCCGTAGAACTGTGCCTCTTATTATCTCTTCGTTCTGCTTCATAACTTAAGAAGCATCTACTGGTTGATAGACATGTTTCTAACTCCTTTCATCGATTCATAAACACATTCATTTAACCGCAGGTGGTCTTTGGGAGCCATTATGTATGAGATGCTCGTTGGTTATCCCCCATTCTACTCCGATGACCCCGTAACAACATGTAGAAAGGTCTCTTTGTTAATATATTACAGTAATATTCACTTTGTTACTATTGATGCTGAGATAGTTATAAATGGAGGACGTGTTGAACATTTCCAAGTTACTTTGCTCTATTACTGTCAGGATCTTCACACACTTTCTTTATCTCCAACATAAATTGACATTTCTGTGCATTATCCCAATGTTTTGCAAAACGGGTTTTAGATTGTGAGCTGGAGAACTCAACTTGTATTCCCAGATGATGCAAGGTTGACACCTGAGGCACGAGATCTCATATGTAGCTTGCTTTGTGATTCTGATCATAGGCTTGGTTCTCATGGAGCCGGAGCTGAGCAAATCAAAGTATGTAAAATTTAAACAAACATTGCTGACTCTCCTCTTGTCTGTTACATCCATAACTTGACAAAACAAGACACATTCAGGCTCATCCTTGGTTCAAAGATGTGGAATGGGAGAAGCTATACGAGATGGATGCAGCTTTCAAGCCAGTGGTCAATGGAGAACTTGATACCCAGAATTTTATGAAATTTGATGAGGTAAAAGTCCACCATCTCTTAAGGATTACAAGTTATTAACTCTTTCAGTGGCCGCATCACTATCATCTTCTGACTCTTCCTTAGGTGGACTGTCCAAAACCAACAAGAACAGGATCTGGACCATCATGGAAGGTACCACAATTCTTAAGGAAAATCATATTTGCTTATTCTGAGGCTTTTGCTCTCTACTTACTGGATCTTTGTCTCTCTACTTGTAGGTGAGCATAACCCCTCAAAATATCAACTTTGTGGGATATACATACAGAAACTTTGACGCTGTCCGTGGCGGCTCTCGCCGTTCTTTAGGTGCTAACTCTTCTTCTTCTTTGTTTTCTCATGAACACCATTGCTCTTCTGCATTACGTTTCTCACAGATTATTGAAACAATATGAATTTGCAGATATCAAAGGAAGCTTATCGCCACCACGCTCATCAACTGACTCCACCCGAAGTAAGCCTTGTTATTATAGCACTTACATTGCAAACAAACAATATCCTCTGGACTTGCATTCCCATGCCTTAACTTCATTTTAACTCTCAGGTGACTCTGCCATTGATTACGCAAAACTCTCTACCGTTGATGCTTCACAACAATGACTCAATCTAAGTCATCTTCTTCTTCTACTACACAACATACCTCTGCAACTTTTGTGTGTTTCTTGATCCATTGAACTTTATTTATTTTTATTTTTTGGCAATGTACAGTCATAATTGCATAGAGAAGAGAAGAACTTGAGGAATCTCTCTTCTTCTGCCTTTTTTTTTTAAAGTATCTGCCCAGAAATGGCCGTTCATGTACGACCGTTACCCTTGTGGCAGTTTCCGGCCGTTTTTTGCCGCCATTGTTTATTAGCTTAGTAGTATATAGCAATGTTTCACTTTTGGAAATCTATTTTGAACCACACTATTTTCTTGTAAAGTGTAAATAATGAAACGCTGCTACAATAATATGACCGTTGCCATTGTTTATTACTTTAGTATTATATAGCAAAGTTTCAATTTTGAAATCTATCTTGAACCCACTCTTATTTTTCTTTTAACATTTAATAATGAAACGTTGTTATAAATAATATGACCGTTGCTATAATAATATGACCGTTGGAATTAAGGTGATCTATATATATCTCCACCGTTGGTAAATTGATTGCCTCCCTCATAAATATATAAAGATGTCCTCCTCCTTCTCCTCCTACATAATTCATTATCTGATAAAATTAAGGTGATGTTCTTCGTTTACTTCCACTCTAAATCGTATTTTCTGATCAAATTAATGGCGAGATCCGAACAAATCCAAAAGTGCAGAGCGTATAGGCAAAGGGTAAAGTAACTCTTGTTCAAGTCACCTAGAATTTTTGTTTTATATACTCTTAATGTTTTTTTCTGACAGGATTCCTCTTCCCTAGGCTCCGTGCAGTTTGATGATACCACATGGTATATGGATGATGATGATATCTTGAACGAGATATACATCCGCGTCAAAGTCATATTGTGGATCAAAGACAAAAGGTGATGCGTTTATCATAGGAGAAGAAGACTCTTGTGTTCAACAATATCTATTATTACACAGGATTTCAGGAACGCTTACTACTAAGGTACTACTACTTTAATTTCCTGTTTTTTCCTTTCACGAAACATGTCTTTTTCTTTGTTTTAATATTTTTATGTCAAATACTTTTTTTTTAACATGTTTTCAGAGAGAGAGAGAGAGAGAGAGAGAGAGAGAGAGGGAGAGGGAGGGAGAGGGAGAGAGAGGGAGGGGGAGGGGAGGGGGAGAGAGAGAGAGGGAGGGAGGGGGGGATAGAGAGAGGGAGGGGGGGGATAGAGAGAGGAGAGGAGAGAGAGAGGGGGAGGGAGGAGGGAAGAGAGAGAGAGGGGGAGGGAGAGAGAGAGAGGGAGAGGGAGGGAGAGAGGGAGAGAGAGAGAGGGAGGGGAAGAGGGAGGGGGAGAGGAGAGAGAGGGGAGGAGAGAGGAGGAGAGGAGAGAGGGAGAGGAGAGAGAGAGAGGGAGGGGAGGAGAGAGGAGGGAGAGAGAGGAGGAGAGGGAGAGGAGGAGAGGGAGAGGAGGGAGAGGGAGAGGAGAGGAGAGGGAGGAGGGAGAAGGAGGAGAGGAGAGGGAGGGGAGGAGAGGAGGGAGAGGGAGAGAGGAGAGGGAGAGGAGAGGAGGAGGGAAGGGAGAGAGAGGGAGGAGGAAGGAGAGAGAGAGAGGGAGAGGGGGGAGAGGGAGAGAGAGGGAGGGAGGAGAGAGAGGGAGAGGAGAGAGAGGAGAGGGAGAGAGAGAGGAGGAAGGAGGGAGAGAAGAGAGGAGGGAGGATGGAGAGAGAGGAGAGGAGAGAGAGGAGAGGGGAGAGAGGAGAGGAGGAGAGGGAGGAGGAGAGAGAGAGAGGAGGAGGAGGAAGGGAGGGGAGGGAGAGGAGGGAGGGGAGAGGAGGAGAAGGAGAGAGAGGAGTGAGAGAGGAGAGGAGGAGGGAGAGAGGGAGAGTGGGAGAGGAGGAGGGAGAGGAGGAGAGGAGGAGAGGAGGGAGAGGAGGAGGAGGAGAGGGGGAGGAGGAGAAAGAGGAGAGGGAGAGGAGAGGAGGAGGAGAAGGGGAGGAGAGGAGAGGAGAGGGGAGGAGGAGAGAGGAGAGGAGAGAGAGAGAGGAGGGAGGAGGGGAGAGAGAGGAGGAGGAGAGGGAGGAGGAGAGGAAGGAGAGGGAGGGGAGAGAGAGAGGGGAGAGGGAGGAGGAGGAGAGAGAGGAGAGGGGAGGAGAGGAGGAGGGAGAGGAGGAGAGGGGAGAGGAGAGAGATAGGGGAGAGAGAGAGGAGGAGAGGAGAAGAGAGAAGGGAGGAGCAGAGGAGGGGGAGAAGATGGTGAGAGGCGCAGAGAGCGAGAGGAGGAGACAAAGGGAGACGCGTGAGGGGAGAGAGAGAGAGAGAGAAGGAGAAGGCGAGCGCGGCGAGAAGAGAGAGCGGGAGAGCGAGAGGATGAGGAGAGAGAGAGGAGACGGGGAGCGAGAAGAGGAGGAGAAGATGAGAGAGGAGAGGGGAGAGAAAAGAGAGATAAAAGCGGAGAGAGAGAGGAGAGGAAGGAGAGTGGAAAGGAGAAGGAGAGGAGTGGGAGAGGCAAGATGGAGGGGAGAGAGTGAGGGGAGCAGACGAGAGAGGAGAGGAGGGAGAGAGAGGAGGAGAGAGAGAGATGCAGCGGTAGGAGAGAGAGAGACAAGAGCTTAGAGGAGGAGGGAGAGAGAGGAGGAAGGAGTAGGAGAGAGGCGAGAGAGAGGAGAGAGAAAGAGGAGATATGAAGAGAAAATTTCAGAGTTCTTCTCTATGCTGCATGCAATGTTAGGAGACTTCTGAGGAAAATCTTCATAGAAATCTATTCAAGTCTGTGCTCAGATGTTGAAAAATCTGCATATCCAAAAACACTATCAAATGACTTCAAACATAGAAAACTTCAAATAGGTAAAAGCAGTCATAAACAAAGAGTTTTCAAAAGATAACGATCTGTTAGCAATAGGGTTACAAGATGACAAAAGTAGAATGATTTATAATTTACCTTGTAAAGAGAAGTAGGAAGATGCAGACACCATGTAATGAAACCTGTAAAAACACAATAATCATTGAGAAAGACATCGAGCTAAAAATGAGAATCTATAGAAAGTTTGGTGTTTTAAGTTCTGAAGAAGAGATTAGTAGAGAGTATTGGAGGTATTTAGAATGAGACACATTACATTTTTGTTGTAGCCATCTGAGAGAGGAGAAAATGTGGTAAATATTTCTGTGTATATAAGTAGACACAATTCTAATAAAGTTAATACTTTGATTAAGAAGACTTTAGTTGAAATCTTCATAGACACTAGATTGTTACTATTCACCCAAAGATTTTCCAGACAGTCATACTATGTAACGTTATTCTTCAGACGACTTCTAGAGTCATCAGGACGCCTAAATATAAATCATGAAATACGAAACTACGTAACACTTTATCTATAACAAATTCAACTGTTGAAAAATGTTTAATATATACATAAATAAATACATGTATGCACAAATTTAATTTTGAATAAAAATTATTAAGCTTTCAAAAATTAACTTAAAAATACAAACAATACTAAAACATATGTTATCAAACACTAAACCAAAAAATACCATGATTCATTATATTCACTCATCTATGTTGAAAACAATTCAATTTTACTATATTTTAATTTCATATTATTTACAAATGTTTTATAATTACATGATTTCCATTTTCCCCCAGAAAAATAGTTTTGTATAATTTATAAATTATTTTAAGATTAACTATACGAGACGACTTACAAAAATCAGAAGACTTAGAAGACTTCCCAAGGTTTCGTAAAAGTAAATTATGGTTTTTTATTTGGTCATAAGGGGCTGATTGTAATTTTACAAGGCTTTTAAGTTAATTTTGTATTTGATTGATGTTCGGGTATATTTTTGTTTTAAAATTAATTTTGAGCTATATTTGTTAAATTCTCCATATTATTTTGTAAATCTTTTTCTGGGAAAATCACATAGTGATTAATTATAGAAATAATATCAAAATAGACATAAAAAGTTTTTGCCCCTAAAATAACACTTAAGGAAAAAAAAATGACTTAAATAGACTTTATTAAATAGTGTAAATATATTATTATACTCATTGGGTTAATTAATCTAAATTTAAGGTTTAAAGTTATGTGGTTTGGATTGTGGAGTTGAGAGTTATAATTAAAAAAAATTTAAAATATTAAAAATTTTAACATAAAAAAAGATCTATTTTAATTATTTTTAAATATTATTTGTGACAAAAATTCAAAAAAAAAATATATCCTATAGATTTGCCCATAATTATAATGTAAACAGTAATCGTTGACGAAAAGTCAGAGGAGGCCCATGTAGCCGGCTCGGCTCGTATTTTACCAACATACCCTTACTTTCACTAAGAGAAGGTACTTGAGGAGAGGGATATATACGATAGGTAAATTCGTAATTTCGAAAATTCCTAGTTTCATCGCCGATGCAACGAAACAAAGGCCCTTCTTCGATCCCATGGCCCGAACGTTGTTTAAATTACGATTTTGGAGCTCTTTTCGAAACGATCTAATCCTGCTTTTTGATTCTCAGGTACGATTCGTTTCCTCAATCTTTAACTTTAAATTTTGATTATTAGGGTTTTATCTCTGCTTGATTGTGAAGATTCTCCTTTTTAGTTTGATTCAGGGTTTTCTCTTAGGGTTTGTAATTGAAAGCATCCAGGGACCTCTCTTAGTTCGTGAGTTCAAAGTGTGATTTTTATTTGGCGGTAATGAAGTTAAATTTATGGTGAAAATTGGAGGAGAACAAATCAATTGATATATTATCAGATTAATAAGGAAAGCAGTGTTTCTAAAATCGGTCTAGTCGGCAAATCGGGCATGGGCGAAACCAATTTTTCAAACGATTTTCTGAAAAATCGGTCTAGACGCTCAAAAAAATCGGCCTAGGCGACCGCTTAAACAGTATTCCTCATATAAAACGCCTAACCACCTCCTAACGATTTTTAAACATTGAGGAAAAGAATAGTTCTGGAATTTTGAGGTTCGAATAGTTTCCTTGCATCGGTATTACTGCTTGGTTTTAGTTCTTGACTTAGTCTCAGTATTTAGAATAAATTGTTCTTTGCTTTTATGGATATTGGGTTCTGGGTAAAGTTCACAGTCAATGTATGCCTAGGAAGCTAAATGTCTTGCATGAAGAAAACCAAATTAATCACATATAGATTCTTCTTTGTTAGTCTACCATTATGCGGCGCTTTTCAGCTGTTGCACATGATGTTATCAAACTGACTGTGATTATTTTCATGTTTAAATCTCTACACTTGAATTTGTTTGTCATCCAAAGTAATGGTAACATATATACTTCATCATGGCGTTTACTAGATGTTATGACATACTCTATGTGCGAGGTAGTGACATATAACATTAAAATTGTTTCATTGCAGGTGCACCTTAGATTATGTATCTGGAGGCTGAATAATTAGACATTGTATATTGCTACAGACTTGCAACTGTACTGTGTATAGTGCTAAGAATTAACACATAACACTTGCGTAGAGCTGACGGGGAATGTCAGCACCTGGAAGTATGATTATTCTATTCCGGTGCGGCGCTCGATAGGCCTCGGGTATACAGATCTAACTTTGCACTGCGCCAGATGGAAAGATCAAGTAGCTTTCATGTGACAGATCCTGCCCATCGTCATCCAAACAGCACTTCCCCCTAGCTACAACCGAGAACAATTTCTTTTCGTGTTTGCGTTTTGATCCTAAGAAAGGGTCTTTGTTCTGGTGGTGCGCTTCACAAGTCTTATTCGTCAAGGTTGACTTTAAACGGACGTTAATATTGCTCTTGGAATACGAGGAGATGACGTCCCTAGAAGTTAATTCATCTCCTATCAGGAAGAGATCAAAGACTACAAGGCTGGTCTGCGCGAAACAATGTGCAAGGCAGTAGTTTTACTACCACAATTAGTTAGTTGTGTTTGAAGGACTCTTTGGCTTATTTAATTACTCTCTTAGGGTCACAGGGAGACGTGCGTAAAATTTTCAACGAGTTCTTCTGTATTTAACCAAGTTTTTCAAGTGTTCCTTAAAGAAGAGGTCTCGACCAGAGGTTTTCTTGGTGATCGCTTAGGTATCACCAGCCCCCCCCCCCCCCCCCCCCCCCCCCCCCCCCCCTGGAATCAGGCCTATGGTAAATGGCATTCCAAGGTCAGACACTGCGGATTTTTTTGGTTTTGAGCTCGACCCAGAAAAAGGTTGAATGAACGAATCCTAAAGTGGATCGGTCCAAATAAGCGAACACGTACTTCCATGGTAATTTCCTGACAGAACTTCTCTTTAATGTATGGAGTGTTTTAGTTGATATCTTGATTCGTCCTTGAAATACAACTTAGCCCTAATATGCTATAATGCTTTTTTGTCCGCATTTTTTTGCTTTAGTCCTTTGATTCTCTTCTGGTGTTAAATGCTGAAAGTATAGAACTTCGTTATTAAGCAATTCCGCTACAAAAGTTTCATTTGTTTGTTTATTTGAATTGCATGAAATTCGTATTCGGTGAAGGACATGTTATATTTATAGCCGTTGTCTTTCGTATATTTAATAGGTTTTCACTTACTATAGACTGTTATGACACCGAATATATTGAATACTACTGTTTTTATTTTGAAGGGTTTAACAATTTTTTGGATCTTTTTCTAAATTTGGTTTATAACCAGTAATTGTCGTATAATGTGCTTCTTCAAAAATCTCCAGTTATCATATAATTTTGTGGTGCAGATGGTGTTCGAAGCAATTATATTGTTCGACAGTAGCTGTTTGTAGACGCAGATAAGTAAATTAATGCGGCTCGGCAGATCAAAATGCAGTTCCGGTGAAGATCAAACTTCAATTGTATTGATAGGTTTGGGAAAGGTCAAATGAAGAAAAAACGCTCATTGTTTAAAACGGACATCCTTCAACTTAACCGGTTCAAGTCAAAACTGGTTTCATGGTTACCTAGACTTGAAAGCTGAGTAACAGCAGAAGTCAATGGGCTGACTCCCGGCGATCGATTGAATGGTGACCGAACATGGTAAGTAAATGATCTGTTGTAGTAAAGGATAGTTTTAGTGTAGTCAAGCATACAATGTCCGTGTGATACGTACTATCCTCTTTTTATTGATTGGATTCCATGTTCTTAGAGGCATTTCTACGATTACTTTGCGTTAGATGTACTTAATGCTTAAGGCATACTTTCTTTTGAAGTTCGAGTATTTGGCACAACTTTCCTTTAAATTTACTTGTTCCACCAATTCGTAATTGCTCTTCACCCTGTCTCTTTAATTGCCCCCAGATGTTATGATGAACCTATAGGAGTTTCTGTATGCGATGATGTTTTTACCCGCCCCTTCTAACCAACCTGTTGTATGTTGGAAATGCATGAGTGTGAGGTGATGTACCTTCCACGTGCCGGCAATATTTCTTGGTTTTACCCCTTTTGAATTTTATGTAATATTGTTGACCTGAAAGAATGAAACCCCCTTGATTGAAGAAAGTTAAATTTGATCCTGAAAAAAGTGGGTAAGTTTAATGGTTTCAGGGTTCCAATTAAATTGCGGGGTCTTTAACTTGATCTATTGTCCCTTTGTTGTGTTTTTAATTCTTTATTTTTCATCCTGTTCGATAGCTTGATTCCTGTTTCTTTAAATGGTTATTCTGTAAAAAGTAGTCGTCTGTGTTAAATTTTTGTAAGGCAGGGT
>CAJHQQ010004613.1:0-25714 GCA_905132885.1 Moricandia moricandioides | reverse complement strand
TGAAGTTGAATCAATATCATAGGAGTTATGATGAAGAGTTATTCCCACTTTTAACCGAAGTGATTCCAGTTTACCCTATTTGGAGATTTGGCAATTTCTTCTTGATAGAAATAAAACCAGAATGAATCACGATGTAAGAATCTTTATTTGGACTCATAAATCAGTGTAGAATCACCATGAAATTGAATCAAGATCATAGGAGTTATGATGAAGAAGTTATCCACTTTTAACCGAAGTGATTCCAGTTTACCCTGTTTGGAGATTTGGAATTTCTTCTTGGTTCTAATAAAACCAGAATGAAACAGAAAGTAAGAAGCTCTATTTGGACTCATTAAATCTGTTGAGATCATCTGGAGTTATGATGAAGAAGTTATCCCACTTTTAACCGAAGTGATTCCAGTTTGCCCTATTTTGGAGATTGGCAATTCTTCTTTGATACTAATAAAACAAGAATGAACCATGATGTAAGAAGCTTGATTTGGACTCATAAATCAGTTTATAATCACCCTGAAGTTTGAATCAAGATATAGGAGTTGTGATGAAGAAGTTATCCCACTTTTAACCGAAGTGATTCCAGTTTATCCTGTTTGGAGATTTGACAATTTCTTCTTGATTCTAATCGAACCACAATCAATCAAGATGTAAGAAGCTCTATTTGGACTCATAAATCAGTGTATAATCATCCTGAAGTTGAATCAATATCATTGAGTTATGATGAAGAAGTTATCCCACTTTTAACTGAAGTGATTCCAGTTTACCCTGTTTTGGAGATTTGGCAATTTCTTCTTGATTCTAATAAAACCAGAATGAATCAAGATGTAAAAGCTTTATTTGGACTCATAATTCAGTGCATAATCATCCTGAATTTGAATCAATATCATAGGAGTTATGATGAAGATGTTATTCCACTTTTAACCGAAGTGATTCCAATTTATCCTACTTGGAGATTTTGCAATTTCTTCTTGATTCTAATCAAACAAGAATGAATCAAGATGTAATAATCTTGATTTGGACTCATAAATCAGTGTAGAATCATCCTGAAGTTGAATCAATATCATGGAGTTATGATGAAGAAGTTATCCCACTTTTAACCGAACTGATTCCAGTTTACCTTGTTTGGAAGATTTGACAATTTATTCTTGGTTATAATCAAACAAGAATGAATCAAGATGTAAGAAGCTCTATTTGGAATCATAAATCAGTGGATAATCATCCTGAAGTTGAATCAATATCATTGGAGTTATGATGAAGAAGTTATCCCACTTTTAACCGAAGTGATTCCAGTTTGCCCTATTGGAAGATTTGGCAATTTCTTCTTGATACTAATAAAATCAAGAATGAATCACGATGTAAGAAGCTTGATTTGGACTCATAAATCAGTTTAGAATCACCCTGAAGTTGAATCAAGATCATAGGAGTTATGATGAAGAAGTTATCCCACTTTTAACCGAAGTGATTCCAGTTTACCTTGTTTGGAGATTTGGCAATTTCTTCTTGATTCTAATCAAAACCAGAATGAATAAAGATGTAAGAAGCTTGATTTGGACTCATAAATCATTGCAGAATCATCCCTGAAGTTGAATCAATATCATTGGAGTTATGATGAAGAAGTTATGCCCACTTTTAACCGAAGTGATTCCAGTTTACCTGTTTTGGAGATTTGGCAATTTATTCTTGATACTAATAAAACCAGAATGAATCACGATGTAAGAAGCTTGATTTGGACTCATTAAATCAGTGTAGAATCACCCTGGAGTTGAATCAATATCATTGGAGTTATGATGAAGAAGTTATGCCCACTTTTAACCGAAGTGATTCCAGTTTACCCTGTTTGGAGATTTGGCAATTTCTTCTTGATACTAATAAAACCAGAATGAATCACGATGTAAGAAGCTTGATTTGGACTCATAAATCAGTGTAGAATCACCCTGAAGTTGAATCAAGATCATAGGAGTTATGATGAAGAAGTTATCCCACTTTTAACCGAAGTGATTCCAGTTTACCTGTTTGGAGATTTGGCAATTTCTTCTTGATTCTAAATCAAAACCAAGAATGAAATCAAGATGTAAGAAGATTTATTTGGACTCAATAAATCAGTGGATAATCACCCTGCAGTTGAATCAATATCATAAAGGATTATGATGAAAGATGTTTATTCCACCTTTTAACCACGAAGTGATTCGAGTTTACCCGTGTTCGAGATTTGGCAACTTCTTCTTGATTCTACATCAAACCCCAGATAAATCAAGATGTAATAATCTCTTGATTTGGACTCCCTAAATCAGTGTAGAATCATCCCTCGCAAGATTGAATACAATATCATTGGACCTTATGATGAAGAAGTTATCCCCTTTTAACCGAGTTGATCCATTACCCTGTTTGGACATTTGGCATTTAATATCCTTGATACTAATAAAACCCAGAATGACTCACGATGTAAAGAAGATTGATTTGGACTCATTAATAGTGTAAAACTCACCCATGGAGTTGAATCAATATACATTGGAGTTATGATGAAAAATGTTATCCACACCACTTTTAACCCAAAGTGATTCCAGTTTACCCTGTTTGGAATTTTGAAAATTTCTTCTTGATAGAAATAAAAACCAGAATGAATTCACATGATGTAAGATTCTTGATTGGACTCATAAATACGTTTATAATCCCCCATGAAATTGAAATCAGAGATCATAGGTAGTTATGATGAAGAAGTTATCCACTTTTTAACCGAAGTGACTTACCAGTTTACCCTGTTTGGAGAATTTGGCTAATTTGCTTTCTTGGATTTAATCAAACCAGAATGAAATCAACGATGTAGAATATTGAATAATGCGACTCATAAAATCAAGTGTAGAATTCATCCTGAATTGAATCAATATCATAGGAGTTATGATGAAGAATGTTATCCCACTATTCTAACCGAAGATGATTTCCAGTTACCCTGTTGGAGATTTGGCAATTTCTATCTTGATTCCAAATAAACCAGAATGAATCACGATGTAAGAATCTTGATTTGGACCTCATAAATCAGATGTAGAATCATCCATGAAGTTGAATCAAGCATCATTGGGATCGGATGATGAAAAGTATAATCCCACTTTTAACCGAAGTGATTCCAGTTTACCCTGTTTAGAGATTTGGTAATTTCTTCTTGGTTCTAATCAAAACAGAATGAAACAAGATGTAAGAAGCTCTATTTGGACTCATAAATCAGTGGAGAATCATCCTGAAGTTGAATCAGTATCATTGGAGTTATGATGAACAAGTTATCCCACTTTTAACCGAAGTGATTCCAGTTTGCCCTATTTGGAGATTTGGCAATTTCATCTTGATACTAATACAACAAGAATGAACCACGATGTAAGAATCTTTATTTGGACTCATAAATCAGTTTATAATCACCCTGAAGTTGAATCAAGATCATAGGAGTTGTGATGAAGATGTTATCCCACTTTTAAACGAAGTGATTCCAGTTTACCCTGTTTGGAGATTTGGCAATTTCTTCTTGATTCTAATCGAACCAGAATCAATCAAGATGTAAGAAGCTTTATTTGGACTCATAAATCAGTGGATAATCATCCTAAAATTGAATCAATATCGTAGGAGTTATGATAAAGATGTTATCCCACTTTTAACCAAAGTGATTCCAGTTTACCCTGTTTGGAGATTTGACAATTTCTTCTTGATTCTAATCAAACCAGAATGAATCAAGATGTAAGAAGCTTTATTTGGACTCATAAATCAGTGGATAATCATCCTGAAGTTGAATCAATATCATAGGAGTTATGATGAAGATGTTATTCCACTTTTAACCGAAGTGATTCCAGTTTATCCTGTTTGGAGATTTTGCAATTTCTTCTTGATTCTAATCAAACCAGAATGAATCAAGATGTAAGAATCTTGATCTGGACTCATAAATCAGTGTAGAATCATCCTGAAGTTGAATCAATATCATTGGAGTTATGATGAAGAAGTTGTCCCACTTTTAACCGAAGTGATTCCAGTTTACCCTGTTTGGAGATTTGGCAATTTCTTCTTGGTTCTAATCAAACCAGAATGAATAAAGATGTAAGAAGCTTTATTTCAACTCATAAATCAGTATAGAATCATCCTGAAGTTGAATCAATATCATTGGACTTATGATGAAGAAGTTATCTCACTTTTAACAGAAGTGATCCTAGTCAACCCGGTTTGGAGATTTGGAAATTTATTCTTAATACTAATAAAACCAGAATGAATCACGATGTATGAAGCTTGATTTGGACTCATTAATCAGTTTAGAATCACCCTGGAGTTGAATCAATATCATTGGAGTTATGATGAAGAAGTTATCCCACTTTTAACCGAAGTGATTCCAGTTTATCCTGTTTGGAGATTTGGCAATTTCTTCTTGATTCTAATCAAAACCAGAATGTCTAAAGATGTAAGAAGCTTGATTTGGACTCATAAATCAGTGCTGAATCATCCTGAAGTTGAATCAATATCATTGGACTTATGATGAAGAAGTTATGCCACTTTTAACCGAAGTGATTCCAGTTTGCCCTGTTTGGAGATTTGGCAATTTATTCTTGATACTAATAAAAACAGAATGAATCACGATGTAAGAAGATTTATTTGGAATCATTAATCAGTGTAGAATCACCCTGGAGTTGAATCAATATGATTGGAGTTATGATGAAGAAGTTTTGCCACTTTTAACCGAAGTGATTCCAGTTTACCATGTTTGGAGATTTGGCAATTTCTTCTTGATACTAATAAAAAAAGAATGAATCACGATGTAAGAAGCTTGATTTGGACTCATAAATCTGTGTAGAACCACCCTGAAGTTGAAGCAAGATCATAGGAGTTATGATGAAGAAGTTATCCCACTTTTAACCGAAGTTACTCCAGTTTGTCCTGTTTGGAGATTTGGCTATTTCTTCTTGATTCTAATCAAAACAGAAGGAATCAAGATGTAAGAAGCTTTATTTGGACTCATAAATCAGTGGATAATCACCCTGAAGTTGAATCAATATCATAGGAGTTATGATGAATATGTTATTCCACTTTTAACCGAAGTGATTCGAGTTTACCCTGTTTCGAGATTTGGCAATTTCTTTTTGATTCTAATCAAACCAGAATAAATCAAGATGTAATAATCTTAATTTGGACTCATAAATCAGTGTAGAATCATCCTGAAGTTGAATAAATATCATTGGACTTATGATGAAGAAGTTATCCCACTTTTAACCGAAGTTATCCTACTTGACCCTGTTTGGAGATTTGGCAATTTATTCTTGATACTAATTAAACCAGAATGAATCACGATGTAAGAAGATTGATTTGGACTCATTAATAAGATAGAATCACCCTGGAGTTGAATCAATATCATTGGAGTTTTGATGAAGAAGTTATCCCACTTTTAACCGAAGTGATTCCAGTTTACCCTGTTTGGAGATTTGGCAATTTCTTCTTGATACTAACAAAAAAAGAATGAATCACGATGTAAGAAGCTTGATTTGGACTCATAAATCAGTATAGAACCACCCTGAAGTTGAAGCAAGATCATAGGAGTTATGATGAAGAAGTTATCCCACTTTTAACCGAAGTGACTCCAGTTTGTCCTGTTTGGAGATTTGGCAATTTCTTCTTGATTCTAATCAAAAAAGAAGGAATCAAGATGTAAGAAGCTTTATTTGGACTCATAAATCAGTGGATAATCACCCTGAAGTTGAATCAATATCATAGGAGTTATGATGAATATGTTATTCCACTTTTAACCGAAGTGATTCGAGTTTACCCTGTTTCGAGATTTGGCAATTTCTTCTTGATTCTAATCAAACCAGAATAAATCAAGATGTAATAATCTTAATTTGGACTCATAAATCAGTGTAGAATCATCCTGAAGTTGAATAAATATCATTGGACTTATGATGAAGAAGTTATCCCACTTTTAACCGAAGTGATCCCACTTGACCTTGTTTGGAGATTTGGCAATTTATTCTTGATACTAATTAAACCAGAATGAATCACGATGTAAGAAGATTGATTTGGACTCATTAATAAGATAGAATCACCCTGGAGTTGAATCAATATCATTGGAGTTATGATGAAGAAGTTATCCCACTTTTAACCGAAGTGATTCCAGTTTACCCTGTTTTGAGATTTGGCAATTTCTTCTTGATATAAATAAAAACAGAATTAATCACGATGTAAAAATCTTGATTTGGACTCATAAATCAGTGGATAATCATCCTAAAATTGAATCAAGATCATAGGAGTTATGATGAAGAAGTTATCCCACTTTTAACCGAAGTGATTCCAGTTTACCCTGTTTGGAGATTTGACAATTTCTTCTTGATTCTAATCAAACCAGAATGAATCAAGATGTAAGAAGCTTTATTTGGACTCATAAATCAGTGTATAATCATCCTGAAGTTGAATCAATATCATAGGAGTTATGATGAAGATGTTATTCCACTTTTAACCGAAGTGATTCCAGTTTATCCTGTTTGGAGATTTTGCAATTTCTTCTTGACTCTAATCAAACCAGAATGAATCAAGATGTAAGAATCTTGATCTGGACTCATAAATCAGTGTAGAATCATCCTGAAGTTGAATCAATATCATTGGAGTTATGATGAAGAAGTTGTCCCACTTTTAACCGAAGTGATTCCAGTTTACCCTGTTTGGAGATTTGGCAATTTCTTCTTGGTTCTAATCAAACCAGAATGAATCAAGATGTAAGAAGCTCTACTTGGACTCATAAATCTGTATAGAATCATCCTGAAGATGAATCAATATCATTGGAGTTATGATGAAGAAGTTATCCCACTTTTAACCGAAGTGATCCCAGTCAACCCGGTTTGGAGATTTGAAAATTTATTCTTAATACTAATAAAACCAGAATGAATCACGATGTATGAAGCTTGATTGGGACTCATTAATCAGTGTAGAATCACCCTGGAGTTGAATCAATATCATTGGAGTTATGATGAAGAAGTTATCCCACTTTTAACCGAAGTGATTTCAATTTATCCTGTTTGGAGATTTGGCAATTTCTTCTTGATTCTAATCAAAACCAGAATGACTAAAGATGTAAGAAGCTTTATTTGGACTCATAAATCAGTGCAGAATCATCCTGAAGTTGAATCAATATCATTGGACTTATGATGAAGAAGTTATGCCACTTTTAACCGAAGTGATTCCAGTTTGCCCTGTTTGGAGATTTGGCAATTTATTCTTGATACTAATAAAACCAGAATGAATCACGATGTAAGAAGATTTATTTGGAATCATTAATCAGTGTAGAATCACACTGGAGTTGAATCAATATCATTGGAGTTATGATGAAGAAGTTTTGCCAATTTTAACCGAAGTGATTCCAGTTTACCCTGTTTGGAGATTTGGAAATTTCTTCTTGATACTAATAAAACCAGAATGAATCACGATGTAAGAAGCTTGATTTGGACTCATAAATCAGTGTAGAACCACCCTGAAGTTGAAGCAAGATCATAGGAGTTATGATGAAGAAGTTATCCCACTTTTAAACGAAGTGACTCCAGTTTGTCATGTTTGGAGATTTGGCAATTTCTTCTTGATTCTAATCAAACCAGAAGGAATCAAGATGTAAGAAGCCTTATTTGGACTCATAAATCAGTGGATAATCACCCTGAAGTTGAATCAATACCATAGGAGTTATGATGAAGATGTTATTCCACTTTTAACCGAAGTGATTCGAGTTCACCCTCTTTCGAGATTTGGCAATTTCTTCTTGATTCTAATCAAACCTGAATAAATCAAGATGTATTAATCTTGATTTGGACTCATAAATCAGTGTATAATCATCCTGAAGTTGAATAAATATCATTGGACTTATGATGAAGAAGTTATCCCACTTTTAACCGAAGTGATCCCACTTAACCCTGTTTGGAGATTTGGCAAATTATTCTTGATACTAATAAAACCAGAATGAATCATGATGTAAGAAGATTGATTTGGACTCATAAATAAGTTTAGAATCACCCTGGAGTTGAATCAATATCATTGGAGTTATGATGAAGATGTTATTCCACTTTTAACCGAACTGATTCCAGTTTATCATGTTTGGAGATTTTGCAATTTCTTCTTGATTCTAATCAAACCAGAATGAATAAAGATGTAAGAATCTTGATCTGGACTCATAAATCAGTGTAAAATCATCCTGAAGTATAATCAATATCATTGGAGTTATGATAAAGAAGTTATCCCACTTTTAACCGAAGTGATTCCAGTTTACCCTATTTGGAGATTTGGCAATTTCTTCTTGATTCTAATCAAACCAGAATGAATCAATATGTAAGAATCTTGATTTGGACTCATAAATCAGTTTAGAATCATCCTGAAGTTGAATCAAGATCATCAGAGTTATGATGAAGAAGTTATCCCACTTTTAACTGAAGTGACTCCAGTTTACCCTGTTTGGAGATTTGGCAATTTCTTCTTGATAGAAATAAAACCAGAATGAATCACGATGTAAAAATCTTGATTTGGACTCATAAATCAGTTTATAATCACCATGAAATTGAATCAAGATCATAGGAGTTATGATGAAGAAGTTATCCCACTTTTAACCGAAGTGATTCCAGTTTATCCTGTTTGGAGATTTGGCAATTTCTTCTTGATTCTAATCTAACCAGAATGAATCAAGATGTAAGAAGCTTTATTTGGACTCATAAATCAGTGGATAATCATCCTGAAGTTGAATCAATATCATAGGAGTTATGATGAAGATGTTATTCCACTTTTAACCGAACTGATTCCAGTTTATCATGTTTGGAGATTTTGCAATTTCTTCTTGATTCTAATCAAACCAGAATGAATAAAGATGTAAGAATCTTGATCTGGACTCATAAATCAGTGTAAAATCATCCTGAAGTATAATCAATATCATTGGAGTTATGATAAAGAAGTTATCCCACTTTTAACCGAAGTGATTCCAGTTTACCCTGTTTGGAGATTTGGCAATTTCTTCTTGGTTCTAATCAAACCAGAATGAATAAAGATGTAAGAAGCTCTACTTGGACTCATAAATCAGTGGAGAATCATCCTGAAGATGAATCAATATCATTTGAGTTATGATGAAGAAGTTATCCCACTTTTAACCGAAGTTATTCCAGTTTGCCCTATTTGGAGATTTGGCAATTTCTTCTTGATACTGATAAATCAAGAATGAACCACGATTTAAGAAGCTTGATTTGGACTCATAAATCAGTTTATAATCACCCTGAAGTTGAATCAAGATCATAGGAGTTATGATGAAGAAGTTATCCCACTTTTAACCGAAGTGATTCCAGTTTACCTTGTTTGGAGATTTGGCAATTTCTTCTTGATTCTAATCAAAACCAGAATGACTAAAGATATAAGAATCTTGATTTGGACTCATAAATCAGTGCAGAATCATCCTGAAGTTGAATCAATATCATTGGACTTATGATGAAGAAGTTATGCCACTTTTAACCGAAGTGATTCCAGTTTGCCCTGTTTTGTGTTTTGGCAATTTATTCTTGGTACTAATAAAACCAGAATGAATCACGATGTAAGAAGCTTGATTTGGAATCATTAATCAGTGTAGAATCACCCTGGAGTTGAATCAATATCATTGGAGTTATGATGAAGAAGTTTTGCCACTTTTAACCGAAGTGATTCCAGTTTACCCTATTTGGAGATTTGACAATTTCTTCTTGATACTAATAAAACCAGAATGAATCAAGATGTAAGAAGCTTGATTTGGACTCATAAATCAGTTTAGAACCACCCTGAAGTTGAAGCAGGATCATAGGAGTTATGATGAAGAAGTTATCCCACTTTTAACCGAAGTGACTCCAGTTTGTCCTGTTTGGAGATTTGGCAATTTCTCCTTGATTCTAATCAAACCAGAATTAATAAAGATGTAAGAATGTTTAGTTGGACTCATAAATCAGTGGATAATCACCCTGAAGTTGAATCAATATCATAGGAGTTATGATGAAGATGTTATTCCACTTTTAACCGAAGTGATTCGAGTTTACCCTGTTTCGAGATTTGGCAATTTCTTCTTGATTCTAATCAAACCAGAATGAATCAAGATGTAATAATCTTGATTTTGACTCATAAATCAGTGTAGAATCATCCTTAAGTTTAATAAATATCATTGGACTTATGATGAAGAAGTTATCCCACTTTTAACCGAAGTGATCCCAGTTAACCCTGTTTGGAGATTTGGCAATTTATTCTTGATATTAATAAAACCATAATGAATCACGATGTAAGAAGATTGATTTGGACTCATTAATAAGTGTAGAATCACCCTGGAGTTGAATCAATATCATTGGAGTTATGATGAAGAAGTTATCCCACTTTTAACCGAAGTGATTCCAGTTTATCTTGTTTGGAGAGTTGGCAATTTCTTCTTGATTCTAATCAAACCAGAATGAATAAAGATGTAAGAATCTTGATTTGGACTAATAAATCAGATTAGTATCATCCTGAAGTATAATCAATATCATTGGACTTATGATGAAAAAGTTATCCCACTTTTAACCGAAGTGATCCCAGTTTACCCTGTTTGGAGATTTGGCTATTTCTTCTTGATTCTACTCAAACCAGAATGAATCAAGATGTAATAATCTTGATTTGGACTCATAAATCAGTGTTGAATCATCCTGAAGTTGAATCAATATCATAGGAGTTATGATGAAGATGTTATTCCACTTTTAACCGAAGTGATTCCAGTTTATCCTGTTTGGAGATTTTGCAATTTCTTCTTGACTCTAATCAAACCAGAATGAATCAAGATGTAAGAATCTTGATCTGGACTCATAAATCAGTGTAGAATCATCCTGAAGTTGAATCAATATCATTGGACGTATGATGAAGAAGTTATCCCACTTTTAACCGAAGTGATTTCAGTTTTCCCTGGTTCGATATTTGGCAATTTATTCTTGCTACTAATAATACCAGAATGAATCACGATGTAAGAAGCTTGATTTTGACTCATAAATCATTTTAGAATCACCCTGAATTTGAATCAAGATTATAGGAGTTATGATGAGGAAGTTACCCGGGTGAAAACTAGAGAAGTTACCTTGCTGCGGATAAGCTCTTCCTCTACTCCTCCGTGTGTCTATGTGCACTGAACCTTATGGATAAGGTGACTCCGCGTCTGGACAGGCTGGCTAAGAGCATCTGGTCAAGATGCCAAAGGAATCAAGCATGTGAAGCTTCTCGTCCAAGTATTTCAAACCAGGCGCGCCTAAAGCTTTGACTACACATGCTTAGGTTGAAACCTTATCTTGTATTCGTTAAGCATAGCCTTAACTTTCCCTATATATGTTGTAATCCCTCTCATTAATCAAGCAAGCAATATTTTCGAGTCTCTCCCATTCTCTCTAGTGTTCTTCATATCCAGAAATGGATTTCTAGTCTAGTTACAAGCTTTAGTCTCCAAGTCTCTTCTAATCTCTTTTCTAATCTCTCTCAACGTCTCAAATACTCATATAACCTCAGAAATCTCTTTAGTTTTCAATAGGAGTTATAATGAAGAAGTTATCCTACTTTTAACCGAAGTGATTCCAGTTTACCCTGTTTGGAGATTTGGCAATTTCTTCTTGATTCTAATCGAACCAGAATCAATCAAGATGTAAGAAGCTTTATTTGGACTCATAAATCAGTGGATAATCATCCTGAAGTTGAATCAATATCATAGGAGTTATGATGAAGATGTTATTCCACTTTTAACCGAAGTGATTCCAATTTATCCTGTTTGGAGATTTTGCAATTTCTTCTTGATTCTAATCAAACCAGAATGAATCAAGATGTAAGAAGCTTGATTTGGACTCATAAACCAGTGGAGAATCATCCTGAAGTTGAATCAATATCATTGGAGTTATGATGAAGAAGTTATCCCACTTTTAACCGAAGTGATTCCAGTTTATCATGTTTGGAGATTTGGCAATTTCTTCTTGATACTAATAAAACCAGAATGAATCACGATGTAATAATCTTTATTTGGACTCATAAATCAGTTTATAATCACCCTGAAGTTGAATCAAGATCATAGGAGTTATGATGAAGAAGTTATCCCACTTTTAACCGAAGTGATTCCAGTTTGCCCTGTTTGGAGATTTGGCAATTTCTTCTTGATAATAATAAAACCAGAATGAATCACGATGTAGAAGCTTTATATGGACTCATAAATCAGTGTAGAATCACCCTGAAGTTGAATCAATATCGTAGGAGTTATGATGAAGAAGTTATCCCACTTTTAACCTAAGTGATTCCAGTTTATCCTGTTTGGAGATTTGGCAGTTTCTTCTTGATACTAATAAAACCAGAATTATTGACATGAAGAAATAAATGACAAGGAGAAGTTATAAAGAAGAGATTAGCACACGGTTTGAAGAGAAGAAGTGAAGACTGTCCATACAACTCACCAATGGTAACCTAACTTGGATTACAAGTCAAGGAAGGTAACCTACGTGCCAAACACTTGCCTAGAGTCCAAAGAGACGTTTGAGAGTTTGGTTGACCAGCTGAAAGAGTTTGAATGGATTTAAAAGAGATCACATGTTCTAGTTAAGGTCTGAATCTGTCTAGGACCTGTCACTATATCTAGGCCAGAGTGTTGTCCTCTTGTGTATTATTTTACTCTTCTTCTTGTCTTTTATGTTAGGCAAGTTGCCTAAATATTGTAAACTTTCTGGATGAATTAATCCAAGGAAACAGATTTCCTCTTACTCTCTCTCTCTCTCTCTCTCTCATTTTCGAAATCTCTCTATTCTATCTCATGTTCTTCATGTTCTTACCCTAAAACTCTCTCTAATCTCTAAAACTCACAAGAATGAATCACGATGTAAGAAGCTTGATTTGGACTCATAAATTAGTTTATAATCACCCTAAAGATGAATCAAGATCAAAGGAGTTATGATAAAGAAGTTATCCCACTTTTAACCTAAGTGATTCCAGTTTGCCCTGTTTGGAGATTTGGCAATTTCTTCTTGACACTAATAAAATCAGAATGAATCACAGTATAAGAAGCTTTATATGGACTCATAAATAAGTGAGGAATCACCTTGAATTTGAATCAAGATCATAGGAGTTATGATGAAGAAGCTATCCCACCTTTTAACCGAAGTGATTCCAGTTTACCCTGTTTGGAGATTTGGCAATTTCTTCTTGATTCTAATAAACCAGAATGAATCACGATGTAAGAATCTTGATTTGGACTCATAAATCAGTGTAGAATCACCCTGAAGTTGAATTAAGATCATAGGAGTTATGATGAAGAAGTTATCCCACCTTTTAACACAAGTGATTCCAGTTTACCCTGTTTGGAGATTTGGCAATTTTTTCTTGATATAAATAAAACCAGAAAGAATCACGATTTAAGAATCTTGATTTGGACTCATAAATCAGTTTAGAATCACCATGAAATTGAATCAAGATCATAGGAGTTATGATGAAGAAGTTATCCCACTTTTAACCGAAGTGATTCCAGTTTACCCTGTTTGGAGATTTGGCAATTTCTTCTTGATTCTAATCAAAACAGAATGAATCAAGATCTAAGAAAAATTTTTTGGACTCATAAGTCAGTGGATAATCATCCAGAAGTTTAATCAATATCATAGGAGTTATGATGAAGAAGTTATCCCACTTTTAACCGAAGTGATTCCTGTTTACCCTGTTCGAAGATTTGGCAATTTCTTCTTAATACTAATAAAACCAGAATGAATCACGATGTAAGAAAATTTATTTGTAATAATAAATAAGTTTAGAATCACCCTGAAGTTGAATCAATAGCATAAGAGTTATGATGAAGAAGTTATCATACTTTTAACCAAAGTAATCCCAGTTTACCCTGTTTGGAGATTTGGTAATTTCTTCTTGATACTAATAAAACCAGACTGAATCAAGATGTAAGAAGATTGATTTGGACTCATAAATCAGTTTAGAATCATCCTGAAGTTGAATCAATATCATTGGAGTTATGATGAAGAAGTTATCCCACTTTTAACCGAAGTGACTCCAGTTTACCCTGTTTGGAGATTTGGCAATTTCTTCTTGATACTAATAAAACCAGAATGAATCACGATGTAAGAAGATTGATTTGGACTAATAAATCAGAGTAGAATTATCCTGAATTTGAATCAAGATCATAGGAGTTATGACGAAGAAGTTCTCCCACTTTTAACTGAAGTGATTCAAGTTTGTCCTGTTTGGAGATATGGCAATTTCTTCTTGATTCTAATCAAACCAGAATGAATCACGATGTAAGAAGCTTGATTTGGACTCATAAATCAGTGGAGAATCACCCTGAATTTGAATCAATATCATTGGAGTTATGATGAAGAAGTTATCCCACTTTTAACCAAAGTGATTGCAGTTCGACCTGTTTGGAGATTTGACAATTTCTTCTTGATACTAATAAAACCAGAATGAATCACGATGTAAGAAGATTAATTTGGACTAATAAATCAGTGTAGAATCACCCTGAAGTTGAATCAATATCATAGGAGTTATGATGAAGAAGTTATCCCACTTTTAACCGAAGTGACTCTAGTTTACCCTGTTTTGAGATTTGGCAATTTCTTCTTGGTACTAATAAAACCAGAATGAATAAAGCTGTAAGAAGATTGATTTGGACTCATAAGTCAGTTGAGAATCATCCTGAAGTTGAATCAAGATCATAGGAGTTATGATGAAGAAGTTATCCCACTTTTAACCGAAGTGATTTCAGTTGTCCTGTTTGGATATTTGGCAATTTCTTCTTGATACTAATAAAACTAGAATGAACATGATGTAAGAAGCTTTATATGGACTCATAAATCAGTGGATAAGCACCCTGAAGTTGAATCAATATCATAGGAGTTATGATGAAGAAGTTATCCAACTTTTAACCGAAGTGATTCCAGTTTATCATGTTTGGAGATTTGGCAATTTCTTCTTGATTCTAATCAAACCAGAATGAATCACGATGTAAGAAGCTTCATTTGGACACATTAATCAGTGTAGAATCACCCTGAAGTTGAATCAAGATCATAGGAGTTATGATGAAGAAGTTATCCCACTTTTAACCGAAGTGATTCCAGTTTACCCTATTTGAAGATTTGGCAATTTCTTCTTGATTCTAATCAAACCAGAATGAATCAAGATGTAAGAAGCTTGATTTGGACTCATAAATAAGTGAATAATCATCCTGAATTTTAATCAAGATCATAGGAGTTATGACGAAGAAGTTATCCCACTTTTAACCGAAGTGATTCCAGTTTGCCCTGTTTGGAGATATGGCAATTTCTTCTTGATTCTAATCAAACCAGAATGAATCACGATGTAAGAAGATTGATTTGGACTCATAAATCAGTGGAAAATCACCCTGAATTTGAATCAATATCATTGGAGTTTGTTGAACCAAATAAGAAATGGGGTTACAAGTAAGTGACGGAGACAGAAGAAGGTTGAAGAATGGTTTAGAGGGGAGTTGTCCGTACAAGTCCGTAAAAGTGACCGTACAAGACCGTACAAGAAGGCCGTACAAGTGACCGTACAACTTGAGTGTGCACCAAGGCAAGAGGAGAAACCAAGTTAACCCCGGTAAAGGTGAAAAAAAGTTACCCGCGTGTGATCAACCTTTACTTACCTCACCACTCCTCCAAGTGCATTGAACCTTAGGGATAAGGTTAGTCCGCGCCTGGACAGGCTGGCTAAGAGCATCTGGTCAAGATGCCAAAGGCATCAAGCGTGCAAAGCTTCTCCTCCATGCATTTCAAATTAGACGCTCCTCCGGCCTTGACTCCACATGCTTAGGGTTGAAACCTTATCTCTTAATCGTTGATTGTTGTCCATAACTTCTCCTATATATTTATAACCCCGGATCATTAATGTTAAGCAAGTATTTGAGTCTCTTTCTTTTCTCTCAAGTGTTCTTGAGCTCCCAAATGGGTTCTTGAACAAATCGTCTCCTAATCTCTTACTCTCTCTCTCTTAATCTCTTCTAATCTCTCTATTCTACTCTATTCTACCTTTACATACTCAGATTCTACTCATTCTTTCATGGTATCAGAGCCAGGTTCTCTTGAATCTGGGTTGTAACTTTGAAGACTCAAGAACACTTTGAAGCCTCAAGATGGAGAACACCAAGACTACTATCATTCCGGTTACTTTGAAAGGGGGAAACTATCTCCTTTGGTCGAGGGTAGTGAAGACTGCCGTGGGGAGTAAGGGCTTGTGGAACCACATCCTTGAAGATGGAGCTCCCAGGATCATTACTCATGAAGGTGACAAGGAGATTGTCACGTGTGATGAAGAGAAGTGGATGCAAGAGGATATGCTTGTGATATCCATTCTCCAAAGCTCACTGGATCCATCGATTTTGGAGGCTTATAGCTACTGTGAGAAGGTTAAAGATCTATGGGATACGCTTCAAAAGGTGATGTAACCCTAATCAGGATCAATGCCAAGGAAAATAGAGAAATGAAGGACCAAGCTAAGCCACTCATCATGGTTTGGCTTAACGGGTATTTTCAAGACCTTATCGGTATGATCCACGAAGTTCTGGATCGAGAAAAGCTATGGCCTCAAAATGGAACGTGTGGGGTTTTATTTCACTGGAAAATATGTGTGTTGGGCTTGTGTTTAGGTCAGGAAACAAACCAAGAAGAATAAAGAAGATGCTAGCCCAATTGGAGCAGAAACTGTCTCGGCCCAATTTTCGACAATTCAGCCCACTAAGTCATTGTTGGATCACTGATCATCCAGGAGCAATCAGGACGACCAGCACACCCTTCCTCAAGTCCAGGATACACAAGAAGTCCATAAGCAGACCAAGAGACCACTCGACCAGCTGAAGAGCCACTCGACTAGACGAAGAGACTTTTAGAACAAAACCTTCCAACTTTCGGTCAAGTCAAGATTATGGTCAAGTCTTTTTTATTTATTAAATTTCAAGTTTCTAGGAAATAATCAGACCTTTGGTCTAGCCATATGCCTCCTATATAAAGGCCTAAGTATTTCTTTTGTAATTCATTCAACATTTTTAATAAAAAAAACATTTCTCTTTAATCTTGTTGAATCCTTTGTTCTTCGGAACATCGTATTGCTCTTGGATCACGTCTCCACGGTGACCTGTGCGATCCAGGGCGCTTCTACACAAGTGTTTGATCATTCTACAGATCCTACACTAAAGTTCATCATTCCATATTTGACTTCATTCCACAATTCCATCATCACCAGTTCCGTTCGAACCATAAATCAGAGTGGCTGTTCCTAGGGGTTCATCATTTGGTATCAGAAAAGATTTGAAGGCTCTTGATCTGGGGTTTGATTCTAAAACTTTTCCACTTCTCTTTGTTTTGGGAATCTGTTTTCTACTCTCTGCAATTTTCTCTGCAATTTTTCCAGAAATCTCTTATCTTTCTATATGTTAAAACTGCAAGAGGGCCAACCAGATTTAAAAAAAAAATCAAAAGAAAAGTTGAAGAGAAATCCAACTTGGCTGAGGTGAAATCCAGCCCTGGTGGTAAAGCCTCTTGCAAACAAAAATCTTGCAATCTGTCTATCTTTTTCTTCTGTTTTGGGGTTGGGGTTTGTTCTTTGAAGTTTGATCTTTGTTTGTTGCTGAGCTACTGGATTCACAGGGAAAACTCACAGAAAAATCAAAGAGAAACACCAAGAGAAGTGAGGCTTTGGCTATTTGGTATTGTGTTAATTTTTCTTGTTGAGTTTCTTAGTAGGAAGCCATGTCCGGAGGAAGCAATGGCAGAAGTAGAGGTCCTGAAAAGGAACTAGATTATAACCAGTTCAACTCTGCAACAAAAGCAGCCTTGGAGAGAAGGGAAAAATCTATGAGAAAAAGAGATTCTTATGCAATTGATGAGTCTGGTTATGAGCAGGAAAGGATAAATTCTAGGAGGTCACTGGAAAGGCTTAACAGGAGAAGCACACATCATGATCAATTCAGTTCTTCCACAAAGAGTTTGCTTGAAAAAAGACAGAAATTGATGAGAAAAGAAAAATCGGTTTTTAACCATTCTGATTCTGTGCAGGAAAAGGCACGACCAGTGAGGCAAGGGGAACCAACTAGGAGGAGCAGAGAACGTCCTAGACATGCCAGAGAAGAGACAGGAGCTTGCTATGGTCGTGATCCCATAAAGAAGTCACAGAAACAACCAGCAGCACTTGATTATTTGGACAGCCAACAGTTTCAAGATGATTTCAAAAAGATTGCGCAACAAGTACTGCAAGATTTTGTAACAGACCAGCAAAGGAGACCAACCTCACGACCTTCCTCAGGATTTGCTGATCCAAAGGGTTGTAGCAAGCAGAAGCAGATTGTCCAAGAACTGAAAACAGAGCCATCGAAGGTAATAAAAGAACCTGAGGCAGAAAATGAGTTTTCTCTTTTCTCTCCTCAATCTGAACTTGCTATCAGTAATTTTTGTGATAAACTAACCTCTTTTGAACCGGTGCATCCGAGTAGTCTTGTGATGTAACCATGGCTGAGCCAGCTGATCATCAAACAAAGGACAAACAAGGATGGAAGAAAAGCGAGCATATTGAGCTAACACCAGCTGATGTGAGTGTGATTGAGCTAAATGAGCTGGATGAGCTAAGTGAATCTACCTTAGAGCTGAATGAGATGAATGAGATGAACTTGGAGCTGAACCAGCTGAGTGACACTACACAAGGACGAGCTGAGCTGAATGAGAGTGACACTGAAGCTGCCATGGACCTAGCTGGACAAGTGATTTTTGGCCCAAAAAAGAAGATTGATCAGATTTGTTTCTCTCAGCCCAAAAGAAGTTCAAACCCAAAGTTAAGGATCCATTATCTCTTTTTGATGAATCAGCCACGAAATTCAAGTCCAATAAACCATTTGGATGTCTTTTGGATCAAGTTTCCTAAGAAGAAGTATTGCAGCCCAAGGAGAGTTCATAACAAATTCATTATGGGTTTGTTTCAAGCCAAATTCGACCAGCCCTTTGTTCAGTCCAGTTCAAGCCCATTCTCACCAAGAATACCAAGAGGGAGTCAGCAAGAAAGTTAAGGTCGTGATCAGGCAAAGAGACATTCAACAAAACACTTATTCTGGTCCAAAATCAAGTCTACATTCCTAGTTTCTAAATTTCTTAATTTCTACACTTTGTCTTTTCATTTCTACAACTTGTAACTCCTATATAAAGGGATGGATGACCAGAATAAGATTCATTCAACTTTTTATCAAAATTCTCTCTAAATCTGTGAATCCCTTGTTCATCCATGAACACTGATTGCTAGGAGTTCATTCTCTGCAAGCAAAACCTGTCTTTGATCGAAAACAGAGTTCATTCTCTTGATCAAGGACACATCTACACAAGATCTGATCAGTTCATAGATCATTTCTGAAGATCATCCAATCAATCCATCCATCATCATCAAAACCAACCCAGATCTCTCTCAAAACCATCAGATCTTCCTTCAAAAGTATCAGGGACAAAAGGATCTCCTCACCAGGGGTTCATCATCTTGCTTCAGTGTCTCAGGTCTCAGAAGAACACTCACCAAAAACAGAACAAAAGATTTTAAAACAATGTGAAGTGATGGAGCAACAGAGCAGCTTGGAGCTGAGAACTATTCCCAAGTCTTTGTTCTCTAGCCTGCAAGAGCACTGTAAGGGATTTGATCTGGTTAACTCTCTGTCTGAAATGTTTGTTATGGTTACTTCCAATGATGTAAAACGTTTTGGTCTAGAAAAAGTAAAAGAATTTTGTGTTTCAAACTCTGTTTTTGAGAACATGATTCATTCTTTTAAGAAACTTGAACCAGATAAATTTTCTGATCAAAAACGTTTTTCATGTGGTAGTGACATCAATCCTGGTCTTGTTTTGAGTTTTGATCAGTTTATGGAACATAACAAAAGCTTTGATCATCATGAAAAGTCATTGGAGCTTGTTCTGCAACAACCTGTTTTCTATTCTAGAAAATCGTTTGATTTATTTGTCTTCAAAGAAAATAGCTTTGTCTGAGTTGTTCTAAGCATGAACTTTTCACTGATGATTTGTTTGCATCCACTTGTGCCTTGGACGAATCTATGGTTAGGAATTTGCAGGAACTAAAACCATTTAGAGCTGAAAACGAGTTTTTGTTCGATTCGGTTTTGAAACCTACTCATGTATATTCTGAAACTGATAAACCTTGGCATGTTTTGAGATCACTCTTTGAGAATGGTGTTGTTTTGAGCCTTGATAATATACTGGTGTATAACACATTCTTTGACAAACCTGCTAAACCTTTTAAACATGTGATAAGTGATTCTCACTTTGAGTTTGATCTTTTGTGTTCTGAATATGAGAAGCTTGTGCATGTACTGAAGTTGTCCTTTAAGAGCTATGCTATTTTGTGTCTTGATACTATTATGGTTTACAATACAATCTTTGATATGCATATAGAATGTCTGAGGCATGTGCTACATGTTCTAAAGAAGAAATGTTTGATTTTTGATCTAAACAAGAACATGTCTTGCACATATGATTCTGGATATCTAGGTTGTGTTTTGAGTGTCCAGGATCATCATGATAAATCTCAAACGAGTGCAAGGAACAAGAGCAGATACCTTGCTTATCAGCCAGAATTTTGGAGATGGAAGTACTTGAGAAAAACAGCTTCAACACTCCAAGGAAGTTTCTTTCTAAAACTTCTCTTTGATGTTGCTTACATGTTTCTTTGCTTGAACCTGTGTCTTGTGTCTAACTTGTTTCCTTTTGATGTAGGAGATACATATTTGAGGACAAATCATTTTAAAGGAGGAGGGGATGATGTAACCATGGCCGAGCCAGCTGATCATCAAACAAAGGACAAACCAGGATGGAAGAAAAGCGAGCATACTGAGCTAACACCAGCTGATGTGAGGGTGATTGAGATAAATGAGCTGGATGAGCTAAGTGACACTACCTTAGAGCAGAATGAGATGAATGAGCTGAATTTGGATCTGAACCAGCTGAGTGACACTACAGAAGGACGAGCTGAGATGAATGAGAGTGACACTGAAGCTGCCATGGACCTAGCTGGACAAGTGATTTTTGGCCCAAAAAAAGAAGATGGATCAGATTTGTTTCTCTCAGCCCAAAAGAAGTTCAAACCCAAAGTTAAGGATCCATTATCTCTTTCTGATGAATCAGCCACGAAATTCAAATCCAATAAACCATTTGGATGTGTTTTGGATCAAGTTTCCCAAGAAAAAGTATTGCAGCCCATGGAGAGTTCATAACAAATTCATTATGGGTTTGTTTCAAGCCAAATTCGACCAGCCCTTTGTTCAGTCCATTTCAAGCCCATTCTCACCAAGAATACCAAGAGGGAGTCAGCAAGGAAGTCAAGGTCGTGGTCAGGCAAAGAGACATTCAACAAAAACCTTATTCTGGTCCAAAATCAAGTCTACATTCCTAGTTTCTAAGTTTCTTGTTTTCTGCACTTGTCTTTTGGTTTCCACATCTTTTGTAACCTATATAAGTGTAGGCACGACTAGAATAATAGGCATTCACCTTTTTATCAAAAATTCTCTCTAAATCTGTGAATCCCTTGTTCATCCATGAACACTGATTGCTAGGAGTTCATTCTCTGCAAGCAAAACTTGTCTTTGATCACAAACAGAGTTCATTCTCTTGATCAAGGCCACATCTACACAAGTGTTGATCAAACCACAGATCCTCACTGAAGATCATCAACCATTTCGACTTCTATCCACCAAAATCATCATTATCTATCATCCAAACTATCAGATCAACCTTCAAAGAATCAGGGACAAAAAGGATCTCCTCTCCAGGGGTTCATCATTTGGTATCAGAGCACCACTCTGAAGTTCGGTACCAATTTATTGTTGTTCGTCATTCAAAACTCTTCATCTTCTGATCATGAACGACCTGAGGGAGAGAAGACGATCCAGCATGTCTCTTGGGATCGAAAACAATCAAGAGGAGAAGGCAGCATGCAAAGCAACAAGAGAGTTGTTGCAAGGAAGGAAGAGTTCTATTCAGATTCCATCCTTCCATGGAGAGTTTGATCCAGATTCATAAAATGATTGGGAAAAAGAGTTGGAGACGATCTTTGGCTGTCATAACTACACAGCAGAGAAGCGGTTTCGTGTTGCAGTTACTGGATTGCGCGGGTATGCCCTTGATTGGTGGAATCAGGTTGCTAACACCAGGAGACGAACTGGAGAGCAACAGGTTTCTTGTTGGTTTGAGATGAAGACAATATCGAAGAAAAGGTTTGTAGCCAAGTGTTATGGTCAAACTGATTTGAAGAGGTTGCATAATCCATCTAGTACAGCTTGGGCACGACCTAGAGAAGAAAAATCCAGCAGCATTGTGGCATCTCAACAAGGTATGAAACAAAGCAGATCAAAGAAGGCATATCAGAAGACAAAATCAACAATCATAGAGACTCCATCAGCCAGAACTCAAAAGAGGAGGAACGATGGTCTGGAAAAATGGCTGCAGGGATTCAAGGAGCAGGTACATCAAAGGCTCACACTCACACGTCTTCCCTCAGACCCACGTCTATCCCTTGTACAAGAACCGGTCAATTATGTTCAGAAAAGCCACTCAGCAGGTCAGCTGCATCAAGAGGAGGAACCAAAGGCTATAAGTGTTCTAATACCTGTAAAAAATGGGGCTGGAGAAGTGGTTTCTAATGGATATGAAGCTGTTCATGAGAAGAAGCACACAATGGTTTGCAGTTCAGGTGCATTTCATGAACCATTTGTTTGTGAATTTCTGTTCAAACCGATCGTTTGGATTAAGACCAGCCTCATGGAGCATCTGAGCCATGTAAAGGGGCTAAAAACCTTCATATTTAAACCAGGAGAAGGCACGTGTGTGTTCAGCAAAAAAAATCTCATCCTTGCCAAAAGGTCGAAACAAATGGAGCAGAAAAATGTCGGATCTTTCATCCTTGAAGAAAAATCAGATTTGAGGTCAAATCTTTTTGAAGAAAGGGGGGGATGATGTAACCCTAATCAGGAGCAATGCCAAGGAAAATAGAGAAATGAAGGACCAAGATAAGCCACTGATCATGGTTTGGCTTAACGGGTATTTTCAAGACCTTATTGGTATGATCCACGAAGTTCTGGATCGAGAAAATATGGGCATGTGTTTAGGTCAGGAAATAAACCAAGAAGAATAAAGAAGATGCTAGCCCAATTGGAGCAGAAACTGTCTCGGCCCAATTTTCGACAATTCAGCCCACTAAGTCATTGTTGGATCACTGATCATCCAGTAGCAGTCAGGACGACCAGCACACCCTTCCTCAAGTCCAGGATACACAAGAAGTCCATAAGAAGACCAAGAGACCACTCGACCAGCTGAAGAGCCACTCGACTAGCCGAAGAGACTTTTACAACAAACCCTTCCAACTTTCGGTCAAGTCAAGATTATGGTCAAGTCTTTTTTATTTATTAAATTTGAAGTTTCTAGGAAATAATCAGACCTTTGGTCTAGCCATATGCCTCCTATATAAAGGCCTAAGTATTTCTTTTGTAATTCATTCAACATTTTTAATAAAAAAAACATTTCTCTTTAATCTTGTTGAATCCTTTGTTCTTCGGAACATCGTATTGCTCTTGGATCACGTCTGCACGGTGACCTGTGCGATCCAGGGCGCTTCTACACAAGTGTTTGATCATTCCACAGATCCTACACTGAAGTTCATCATTCCATATTCGACTTCATTCCACAATTCCATCATCACCAGTTCCGTTCGAACCATAAATCAGAGTGGCCGTTCCTAGGGGTTCATCAGAGAAAGCACCATGAGATCCTCCTGAGCCCATTTGCCTTCATCCACCACAACTATCTCCTTTCCATCTTCTCCTTGGATGGTCTGTTTGGAGCTTCTCCGGTTGAGACATGCTCCATAAACCTCTTCCTCCAAGGGCAGTTTTCACCAATCTAGACCATAAAAGGTAGTTTACCCCCTTCAGGAGTCACAGGAATGGTCGCAAGTTTGGTGTTCTCCATCTTCTTCTGCTATTAACCGCTGGGTAATAGGGTGAGCTTTGAAGAAAATCGACAAGAAATAGAGCAGAGTGCTTTGCGGAAGTAAATAAAGGTTTCAAGAGCTTAGAGGCTCTGATACCATGTTAGAATAAGTGTGTTTAGTGTCTGGTTTGTGTGTAGAAGATGAAGAACAGGAAGAACTAGAGAGAAGGTAGAGAGAAATCGTGAGAGAGTGTAGAGAGAGAGAGAGACGAGAATAGAGAAATGAGGAATTGTATTCCTTGCCTTAATGGTTTCTTAGGATGCATACATAAATAGGGAAACAAGTTTACTAAAGAAAGAATAAACAAATGGTCTGAGCAAGGCAGAGATCAGTCTGGACCAGGCAGAGGGCTCGTCCAGCTGAGGAGAAAGCGACTGGTCCTTATGTCTCTCTCATCTGTTTAAACCTTAACTACACATGTGATCTCCTTCTGTCTTGACTCCAACGGACACCTTTCCCTTTCTCAAGCTTAGGCAGATGTTTGAATAAGTCTTTCCCGGTTAGACTCTCCTCTTGTGTGCCGTGCAAGTCAAGTTAGGTCTAGGTAGTGTACGGACTTGTACGGATCATTCCTCTCTTGATCATCCAGAATGCTTCTCTCATCTTGGTCTCTTAACTCTTGCCATTCATTTCTTCATGTCAACATTGCATCCTCTTGTTTATTGCTTCATGTTCACACCAAGTTCCCACCAATGAATGTACAATAGCCAGTGGTTGATTTCCTATCTGCTCTATCTCCAGCCCAAATCAGCATCATAGTATCCCACTACCTCAGTGCTCTTGTTACAACCCATCCACACTCCTGTTCTGGTGAACCATTTAGATACATCAGGATCCTATTCACCATGCTCCAATGGTGCTCCTTTGGTCCTTGCATATGTTGGCTCACCTGATTCACAGCAAAGCATATGTCAGACGTGTAATGGTTAAGTAGATCAACTTACCAACAGCTTCCTATAGAGCTTGGGCATCTTCAAAAGGTTGGCTGTCTTCAATCTCCCCCTCACGTGGAAACCTTATACCCATCTTCCAGAGGTGTTCTCACTGTCTTTCCTCCCAGTTACCTGCATCTGTCAAAAGATCAAGTGTATATTTCCTTTGAGAAAGGAAAACAATCCTTCCTTGGACCTACATATCTCAATTCCAAGGAAGTATTTCATTTCTCCCAAGTCTTTAATTTCAAAGACAGACTTAAGAAGTCCTTAGTATATTGAATTCCAACCTTGTCACTTCCTGTGATGATGATATCATCAACATACACAAGAAGACTACCATACCTATGGGGTGGATAGGGAGAAGAGAGTATGGTCGAGTTCTGACCTCTTGAAACCTCTTCCATTCAGAGTTTGCTTAGTTTGGTGTACCAGGCTCTAGGAGATTGTTGAGACCATAGATGGCTTTCTTCAGTGATGTGATCATGGACCGATCACTAAGGAGAACAAGGAGAGTCTAGATGAGCCACATGAAGCCACATGCATCAACAACTTGGTGATGATGCTCTAGCCATTCCTGAAGGTCCCATGACTCATTCCAGAGTCAAGAAGCTTAAGGAGAATGTTGTTGGATTACTCACTTCACATCCACAACAAGAAAGTCTTGGAAAAAGTCTGATCCGAGATGCTTGATCACCATTCAAGCCATCTCTACATCAAACTAGTTAGTGTCTAGGCAAGACATGGGGGGTGCGTGCTCTTTTCCTTGCTTT
>CAJHQQ010004612.1:0-25743 GCA_905132885.1 Moricandia moricandioides | reverse complement strand
GATCACTAATTTAGCATTCATTTAATTTATTACTAGGTGTTGCTTTTATTTAATATTTATAATTGATGTTTTGTATTTTTAATATTTAATTTTTAAATTATATTATGAAAATAATTTTATTTTAGGGTAAATCTCTCAGATAGCTCTTTTTTAAGTTTTTGTCACAAAAATAGATCTTGAGAGAAAAAATGACCAAAATAGATCCTTTTTATTTTGAAAATTTTAATATTTTTTTATTTTTTTAATTTTTAAACCTCATTTCCAAACTCCCCATCCCATAACTCTAAATCCTAAGTTTAGATTAGTTAACCCAAATGTATAAATATATATTTACATCCTTTAATAAAGTCTAGTTTGGTCATTTTTCTTTTTGAGTGCTATTTTTGAGATAATTTTTTTATGTCTATTTTAATCTTTATCTCTTTATTTTATATTATATTATATTTTATAATTTTATTATTTATATATGATCGCGAGTTAACTCATTTAACTCATGATCTAGATGATTTGAATTTGAGTTTGCATATTAAGCCTCATACAATAAATGAACTGAACTGAGCTAACTTATGAAACACTTTACTCCTATGAGTTAAGTTGAACGAAATAACTTATTTTGACACCCCTCCTTACATGATCACTTTTAATCTCTTATATGGAATTCAAGCCTGTGTTGTTAACTAGGACACGGAGCATTTAAGTTCATCAAACCAATTAACATCCAAATAATAGTACTAATAATAGCTTCATAGCATCCATTTCAATATATGAAGCCCAATAATAATGTTAAGCTAAACTCGTTTTGTATAAGTCCGAAACAAAACCTAATAAAAGATAGGCCCAAACAGACACACTTTCCAAAGCCTATAAATATTGCCGATCAAGAAAAACTTGTATGACTTGCAAGTTGCAACAACAAATCAATGAAATTCTTTTCTTTTTTTTTTCTGGAAAAGAAATACTTTTAGTTTTTAAATTACGAGAGTTTTAAAAATGGTTTCAGTATTTTTTAAAGATTACCGTATGCTATTATAGAAAACATAATAACTTAAAAATATAATAATTCTTAATTAGTTTGTTTTCTTCAAGTCTAAAATATTTAGTTTAGAAATGATTAAAAAAATATAGGATTTTTGCAAATATGACTCAAAATTGAAAGTCAAACAGAAAAGTAACTCATGATTTCTTTCGAACTTTCATTTGCCGCATTCACCTAGGGCTGGGACTTTTTAACCAGATCCGAAACCTGAACCGGATCCGACCCGATATGAATCGGTTCGGTATATATGATTTTACCCGATGGATATTTTTTATAAATATCCACGGGTATCGGGTCGGGTTTGGGTTTTACCCGGAACCGAACGGGTACCCGTTTTAAACCAAATTC
The DNA here is from genome assembly GCA_905132885.1 of Moricandia moricandioides. NCBI lineage: Eukaryota > Viridiplantae > Streptophyta > Magnoliopsida > Brassicales > Brassicaceae > Moricandia > Moricandia moricandioides. The sequence continues at coordinate 24,359 of CAJHQQ010004612.1, read as the reverse complement.
TATGTAAAAATAGATAGAATTGTATTTTCTAGGTGTCGAACCCAAGTTAAAGTGGCGAAATATCAAGCACAATATCACTAGACCACTCCAATATTGTTGTAATGAAATACATATTAATAATATATATACAATGTATATTTATTTTCCCATTAAAAAATAAAAAATAAAATAAAAATAGAAATAAATATAAATATATATATATATATATATATTTCGGGGTATAAAGTTGTATAACCGAACCGACCCGGAACCGGTTGGAACCGATCCGAAACCGGACCGTAAGTCGACCAAGTACTCATTGGATATAGTTTTTAAATAACCGAATTACCCAGAACCGATCCGAATAACCGAAGTCCCATCCCTACATTCACCCAAAAATATCGATTACTCACAAAAACGCCATTAATATTTTTTTCTTCTGAAAATGAGTATTTTATTCTATCATCCTCATCCTTATCTTTATCAAATATTTACAATATTGCTATTGTTATCAATACACCAACCACCATGAACAAACAATTTGAAGCTCTTAGTGCATCTAAAAATTGATTTTCATTCTTCCTATCTAATTTCTCATGCTAAAAAAACTACATCTCTTTCACTTTTGATTTTTTTTTTAACTTTTTCTTATTAATTCATGTATATTAATTGATATTGGGGTTCCTGAATGAAATTCATAACTTATTGGTTTTAATTATGAGGTTCCAACATTCATGTTTATTAATGTTTCTAGCTAATCCAAGAAAATTTTCAATCTTCTACGTTAGTTTTTGTAAACTTGTTAAGTAACTTTAAGATACGTATTTTAACTTTCAAAAGTGTTAAGTAACTTTAAGAATATCAAGTAATATGGTTTGATGTTGAGATATACTTTTTAACTTTCACGAAATTTAAAATTTCAATTTTCACTAAAAAATTGAGTTTTCCGCTTAAATTTCCGACTTATATTTCAATTCTCTGTTTTGATTTTCCTGCTTTAAATTTAAGTCTTCCAAGAAGTTCTCAGAAGAAACGAAGTCTTCTGAGGAGTCTTCCAAAAAGCCTTCTGAGAAGTCTTCCCAGAAGACTTCTAGTGAAAATGTTATATGTTTGAACTTATGTAATGTTTGGCGATTATTTTGGCGATTATTTCGGCGATTTCCGACGACCTTTTGAGGGGTTTGTTACGATGAATCTGGCCGTTCCGCCGGATTCTACAGTTCCTCCAGGGGTGGTTTCGACTCAGAGGGAGGAATCGATGGATGGTGAGAAGGTGGAAGGTGTCATGGATCTGAAAAAAATGGATCAGAGTTGGGTTGATGCGGCGCAGGATAGAAAGAAGTTGAGAAAGTATGAAGTGGAGGTCTCGAGTAAGGAGGGAATTCATATGGTAGAAATACCAGATGGGATCATCGAGAATGCTACGCCACTTTGGGAAGATTTTATTGTTGGTAAGTTCCTTGATCTAGCTCCACATGTTGCGAAGGTCCATATGGTTCTAAACAAAATCTGGAAATATGGGGATTCTTCTATTAAGATTGAGGTTTATGAGATGGATGGAGTAACCATGAGGTTCAAAGTTTCAAGTCCGAAGGCTAGAGAGAAGATATTGCGTAGGGGAATGTGGAATATTCTTGGGGTGCCGATGCTTGTTTCAAAATGGAAGCCTAAATCTGAGGAAGAGGAGCAAGAGGATGAAGCAATACCTATGTGGGTACACTTGGAAAAAGTTCCACTCCACATGTACTCTTGGGAAGGTCTTAGTTTTATCACAAGCACAGTTGGGGTACCAGTTGAACCTCATCCGGATACTATTGCTTGCAAGAACCTTGCGGAGGCGAAAATCTTTGTAAAAGTTGATGTGTCTAAAGTATTACCAAAGGAAATCACCTTCCAAAAAGATGGTAAGAGCTTTACAGTCAATTTTTACTATCCTTGGTTACCGACGAGATGCAAGATTTGTGAAAAGTGGGGACATAAGGAAGAAGTGTGTGGCTCTAAGGGGAAAGGTAATAGAAATAAGAAAATGATGCGTTCTCCAGCTCATGAGCAGACAAAGGAACTTTTCTCTAGTCCGCAAAAAGCTGAGGAAGATAAAGAAGTGAAGGTGTATATTGAGGAACAAGTTAATAAATTTAAAGAGAGTAAGGAGGGGAAGTCTATTGGTGGAAAGGTGGAAAAGGCTGAAAGTTCAGAGAATAGTACAATGGTGTGGAGGACTCCGACCTCACCAGTCAGAACGGAGAGGCTGTTATTGAATGCTAAGCAGAATGATATTGTGGTCTCGGCTTCAAGATTTTCTGTCCTTAGTATTACTGCAGCAGAGGAGGGTGAATATTAGAAAAGAATTTGATGTTGACTGAGAAGGTGGAAGATCATGAGGAAGAGGAGTTACAAGGTGATGAAGGGAGTGAGGATATGGATGAGTTAGGAAATGATTCTTTGGAGGAGAGTTTCATAGAACAACAAGTTCATGAAGAGATAAAGGTTGGGAAGAGAAGAGGACGAAAGCCTAAAGCTCAGGATGTCAATCCTGTGAAAATCGTTAGGCCTCGTCGAAATCATTAATTTTTATGACAAGCTTCTCTGGAATGTTCGGGGGTTCAACAAAAGTTTAAAACATTCCATTGTTGAAGAGTGGGTTCGTAATAATAACACGAGTTTCAGGAATATTTTGGAGACGAGAGTCAAGGAGAATAAGGCAGAGAGTATTATTCAGAGGGTGTTTAAAGGTTGGACTTCTATAACTAACTATGAGTTCAGTCATGGAGGTAGAATTTGGTTGATCTGGAGGGATGAGGTTAGAATGACTCCTGTATGCAAAACTAGTCAGCTCATCACGTGCTCAGTAGCGTTGCAGGGTCATGAGGAGTTCTTTTTCACTTGTGTTTATGCGTTTAATACAGTGGAGGAGAGGAAGGAGTTGTGGGAGGATTTATGTAATCATCATGATTCAGCTTTGTTTAATGATAAAGCCTGGATCATTGTTGGAGACTTTAATGAGATTTTGGCAGGTGATGAAAGTTCAGGTTTTATGGACTTTGGTAGGATACCGGTTGGGATGAGAGATTTTCAGAGGATGGTTTTGCATTGTAATCTTTCTAACATGGCTTATCAAGGCCCTAGTTTCACATGGTGTAACAAAAGGGGAGAAGGGCTCATTTGTAAAAAAATAGTCAGAGTGCTCTTGAATGATAAGGCATTGCAGAATCTTCCTAATGCTTATTCAACGTTTGAAGCTGGAGGTTGCTCAGATCATCTCCGATGTAAGATTCAAGTAATGGCTCCTAAGGAGGTAATTCGAAGACCTTTTAAATATGTGAATGCTTTGGGGAAATTGGATGATTTTCTGCCTTTGGTTCAGAATTATTGGTCTTCTACTACTCGTCTGTTTCACTCAACTTCTGCTTTGTTTCGTTTCTCTAAGAAGTTGAAGAATCTAAAGACTGTGATTAGAGAATTGGGTAAACATAAGTTGGGGAATCTAACGATAAAAGCTAAGGAAGTACATGAAACTCTTTGTGAAAAGCAGAAACTGACCTTGTCCATGCCGAGTGCTGTTGCTATGCAGGAGGAAGCTATTGCATATGAGAGATGGCTTCACATTGCTAGTTTGGAGGAGGATTTCCTGAAGCAAAGAGCCAAGTTGCATTGGCTTGAAGTGGGTGACCAAAATAATAAGGTGTTTCATAATGCAATTCGCTCTCGCCAAGCTCAGAATACTATTAGTGAGATAAGGTGTAGTAATGGTGTAGTAGTTACTAAGCAGGAGGATATTAAGGAGGAGGCGGTTCGGTTTTTCTCAGGGTTTTTAAATCAGATTCCTGAGAACTATGCTGGAGTAACTACTACAGAGCTACGAGACTTGTTGAGATTTAGATGTTCTGTGGAGGATTGTAGGTTGTTGGAAGCTGAAGTAACGGAGGATGAGATTCAGAGAGTTCTTTTTGCAATGCCGGCTAATAAATCTCCGGGGCCTGATGGATTTCCTAGTGAATTCTTCTAGTCTGCTTGGTCTGTTGTGGGAAAGGATTTTCTAGTTGCGATCCAGTCTTTCTTCAAGTATGGTTTTCTGCCCAAGGGAGTTAATTCAACTATATTAGCGCTAATACCTAAGAAGACTGATTCCTTAGAGATGAGGGACTTCAGGCCAATAGCGTGTTGCAATGTACTCTATAAGGTGGTGTCGAAAATCATTGCGAATATGCTTAAGGTTCTTCTTCCTCGTATTGTGTCAGAGAATCAGTCAGCGTTTATCAAAGGAAGACTCTTACTGGAGAATGTTCTGTTAGCTTCTGAGTTGGTAAAAGGTTACCATAAGGCTGCTATTTCCCCAAGGTGTTTGATGAAAATTGATATCTCAAAGGCATTCGACTCGGTGCAATGGGATTTTGTTCTTAGTAGTCTTGAGGCTATTGGAGTTCCTGCTAAGGTTATTCACTGGATACGGCTCTGTATAACCACTCCTTCGTTTTCAGTGCAGGTTAACCTTGAGCTGGCAGGTTATTTCCAAAATTCAAGAGGCTTAAGACAGGGCTGTTCGCTCTCTCCGTATCTCTTTGTTTTGTGCATGAATGTGCTCTCTCACAAGATTGACAAAGCTGCTCAAGAACAGAAGTTCAAGCTTCATCCTCGGTGTCAAGCTTTATCTCTTTCTCATCTTTGTTTTGCTGACGACCTTATGGTCTTTGTGGAGGGTACTAAAAGTTCCATTGAAGGTGTTCTCTCTATTTTTGAAGGGTTTACTCAATGGTCGGGGTTGAGCATCAGTATTGAGAAGTCGACGGTGTACATGGCAGGAGTGGATGTTGAGGAAAAAAAGAGAATACTTGTGAATTTTCCCTTTGCGGAAGGCATTCTTCCTGTCCGATACCTTGGCTTACCGCTCATGACTCAGGCTATGAGGAGACAGGACTATATGCCTTTAGTTGAGAGAATTAGAGGTAAAGTTAGTTCTTGGACTAGCAAACATCTTTCCAACGCAGGTCGGCTTCAGTTGATTAACTCAGTCTTAATGAGTATAGTCAATTTTTGGGCTGCGGTCTTCAGACTCCCTAATCAATGTATGAAAGAGATTGAGCAAGTCTGTTCCTCTTTTCTTTGGTCAGGACCTACTTTGAAATCTTCAAGTGCTAAGGTTTGTTGGAGGAAAATCTGTAAGCCGAAGTGTGAAGGAGGGCTAGGGATTAGAGAGTTGAAAACAGTGAACCTTGTTTATGGGCTAAAGCTTATTTGGAGAATGCTATCGGGGGACTTGTTGTGGGGCAAATGGATTCGTGTGTACCTTTTAAAGAAGAAGAGTTTCTGGGAAATAAAAATGCAAAATCAGGTGGGTTCTTGGATGTGGAGAAAGCTGCTTAAGATTCGTGAGATAGCTAAGAAATTCTATAAGATGGAGATTGGTAATGGCAGGCATATCTCCTTTCGGTACGATAATTGGTATGAGAAAGGTGTGGTAATCGACTTATTGGGTGAAAGAGGTTTCAATGAACTGGGTATTAGAAGGGAAGCCACTCTTGCGGAGGCAACAATGATCTTGAGACGCAGGAGAACGTATCGCTCTGCTGTGTTGTGTGACTTGGTTCTGAGGATTGAGTCTGCTAGTAGGTCGTTTTGTGAGGAAAAGAATGACATTAGTATTTGGAGAGCGAAGTCGGGCTATAGAGCTAGCTTCTCTACTCGGGAGACTTGGGACATTTTGAGAGTAAGCAACGAGAAGCAGGTTTGGTCTAATGGAGTTTGGTACTCAAGGGCGACTCCTAAGTTTGCGTTCATAGTCTGGTTGGCGGTGAAGAATAGATTAGCTACAATGGACAGGATCTCTGCTTGGTGTCATGGAGTGGGCACTTCTTGTGTGCTCTGTAATAATGGCATTGAATCTCGTGATCACTTGTTCTTTGTTTGCTCCTATTCTTCTCAGCTTTGGAGATCTCTTGTCAGTGGTATTCTTGAGAATGTTTATACAGAGGATTGGAATCAGCTGATATATATGATTTCAAGGAACATGTCTGATAAGAGGAAGCTTTTTTGTGTTCGCTACGCTTTCCATGCAGCCATTTATTCTATTTGGCGTGCTCGAAATAGGGTGAGACATGGCGAGAAGCTTCAGCCAATTACCCTTGTTATGAAGCTGGTAGATAAAGAGGTCAGGAATAAAATTAGCTTAATGAGGTTGAAGTGTGGGGAGGGAATGGAGTTTGCTCTCCAATTTTGGTTTAGTACCCGTGTTAGTTAAAATGGTTGTAGTGGGTTGAGTTTTGTTTACTTGGCATGTAAGTAACAAAAACTTTTGAGCAATCTTTTTGTAATCAGGCTTTTTTGAATTAATTTAAAATTCATTCAAAAAAAAATATGTATTGTTTGATATTTTGTGAATTTAGTTAAGTTTTCTTGAGAATGCTTCTCTTTTGTTTGTAGTAAATTTGACTATTTTTTTGTCTTATTATGTTTTGCTAGTGAAGTTATATCAAAAACTTCGATAATCTCAAGTAATTTTGACAAGATGATATTGTAAACATGAACATATTTACCAAAAAATGTTCACTAATATCTTTTTAAATTTACAAAAGAATTTACAATTAAAAGGGTACAACTAAAAATCACAAAATATACCATAAACAAAATTATTATAGATCATTCCTCCACAAGAACAAAATTGGACTCCAATTGACATGAGAAGACTCCGTCAGAAGACTTCAAGGGAGTCTTCTAGAAGACTTCCGAAAAGACTTCCCAGAAGTCTTCCAAAGTCTAACTCAGATCTGGAAAATCTGCAAATCTAAAACCGTTCAAATGGCTTGAAAACAGAGAAAATGAGTGGAAAATGACATACGCCTACCTGCAAAACAAGATGATATAGTGAGAAAGAAATTAGATATAAATTTTGGTGTTTTCAAGTTCTAAGAGATTTAAGAATGGTTGCGGAGTTTTAGTTTGAGAAAAAGGTAAGATCTTTAAGCAACCATAGACTTACCAAAACTCTTCCATGGAGACTTACCAACACACTCATATCTGTTATGAAAGAGGAGATATGAGAGAAGACTATGCCAGAAGACTTACATTAAATGTTAGAAGACTTCTAAGAAAACTTCCTTGGAAGTCTTCCAAGCCTGTCTCAAATCTGAAAAACCTGCATATCCAAAATAATTCAAATGGTTTCAAAACATTGAAAAACTTCAAAATAAGGTAAGAAAATAAAACAACAAAAGAGTTTTCAAAATGTAAGAACATTAAGCAATAATAGGTTACTAAATGAAAAAAAATATAATTTATAGATCTACATTAAAGGAGTGGAAGATGAGAACAATGTAATGAAAAATAAAATAAATTAGTGAGAAAGACATGAGATAAAAATAATGAGAAATTTATATAATGTTTGGTGTTTTTAAGTTCAAAGAGATTAGAGATAAGTTGGAGATTTTTATAATGAAAAATATTATATTTTTGTTGCAGCCATTTGAGAGAAAGAGATAATATAAATTTTTCTTTATATACGAAAACAAAAATTCTAATAAAATTAAAATTTACGATTCAGAAGACTTTCAAGCAAGTCTTCTATTATAAGACTTACTTGAAAGTCTTATAGATCCTAAATTTACTATTCGCCCAGTAGACTTCTGCGAAAGTCTTGTAGTGCATTATTTGTTGGAATACTTAAGTCACTTAAGCCCTAAACTCAAAATAACTAACTAACTAGAATCAAACACTTCATAAAACTTTAAATCAACTTTTCAAGTATTTAATATACAAAAAAATTAAAAAATATAAGTCCAAAATTTAATTTTTCAAAAAAAAGTTAAGCTTCTAAAATCTAACCCTAAGAATACATATAATAGGACAATATATGTTACCAAAATCAACTTTAAAAGTGTTTAATATACACAAAAATAAACACATATATGTGGCAATTCAATTTTACTAGAATTTAATTTATATCATTTACAAATGTTTATAATTACATATTTCAATTTTTCCAAATCAAAATATTTTTTATAAAATTTATAAATTATTTTTAAGATCTACTATATGAGAATACTTATTGGAAGTCTTTCAGAAGAAATACAAAATCTCAGAAAACTTACAAAACCTCAGAAGACTTTACGGAGTTATATTCATAAAAATATATTTTGTTTTTTTTGTTTGATCATAAATGGTTGGTTGTAAATTCACTACCATTTTGAATTACTTTTGCATTTGATTCGACTATGGATATATATTTGAGGTTAAAATCAAGTTTTGAGTCATACTTCCCTAATTCCCCAAAAATATTACGCAATGCAGTTCATGAATCTATGAAAGTTCATAATTCACTTTATGAAGGTGGAAGCTATACTGTAACGCCCCAACCGCCCACAGCTAATAGGCCACCCACGCCCGCTCTCTCGGCCCGTGGGCCCCATCCCATTCCAACGGTCGGTGCGTTAATTTCCAAAGGCTCGAAATCATTGTTTTTTGTCACTGCAATCACTACATGACCTTTCCCCGTGCTTTGGCCTCACTCACAGGGTATCGCGAATCAGTTCCCGATAGGTCACCCATCCTTTCACTACTCCAGCATAAGCACGCTTAACCCTGGAGTTCTAAACAGATGTGTGACGGAAAAGGTAAGTCAACTTTGGTGACATAGGTAGCCAAATCAGTTCTTTTAAGCCTTTCCACATATCACAACTCGGAATGTTACAATTCACCCCCTCTCAAAGAACGCAACGCCCTCGTTGCGCCCCTGACAGGTCTCAAGACGCCTCTCGGGTCAGAACCGAGATGGCTAACAAGCTCTGATACCACTTGTAACGCCCCGACCGCCCACAGCTAATGGGCCACCCACGCCCGCTCTCTCGGCCCGTGGGCCCCATCCCGTTCCAACGGTCGGTGCATTAATTTCCAAAGGCTCGAAATCATTGTTTACTGTCCCTGCAATCACTACATGACCTTTCCCCGTGCTTTGGCCTCACTCATACGGTATCGCGAATCACTTCCCGATAGGTCACGATGTGTGACGGAAAAGGTAAGTCAACTTTGGTGACATAGGGAGCCAAATCAATTCTCTTAAGCCTTTCCACATATCACAACTCGGGATGTTACATATACATCCAATAATATAAACATAAATTTAAATAAAAAATGACCGTTTTTTTCATGTAGTCCAAAATTTTAAAATATCGGTTAATTGATTTTAATAATAGCTTTAGATTTAAAATCACAAGCTTATATATAGATCAGAATAACTTCATCTAAATTTAACTTTTCGTATTTATTAACATATAAATGTCAATACAATTAACAATTTTTTTTGGTTTATATTACCAAATAAAATGGAATAAACTCTTACAAAATGTCTACTTCGCAACCTTTGACCATCAATTCCCAATTTGCAATTTCCATTCTTCCTAAAAGTAAAACCCGTTGTTTCCCCTTTACTATTAATTCCTATATGAAATTAAGTATGTTCCGGGCGATCAACTACCTGAAACTACCCTTCCTCTGATAAATCCATACGAATACTTTGCAAAAAGCCTAGCGCTTTCTCATTTAAGGGCGTTCATGAACTCATAAAACCGTCCTCCAAACGAAAAGTAATGGAATATGTCTAGTCCAGCAAATTCTCATCCTATCAAGTTCCAGACATAGAAGAAGAACAATTTATCTCTCTGAACATCCTGGAGAACCTACCTAGATTGTGGCAGCACCACGGTTATACTCACTTTCACTGTGGTGTAGTAAGAATCGGTTTGACCTTACATGCAAGAAAAGATCTACTAGTCATAGCCCAAATAACTTTAATCGACTCTCGATTAAAGTCATATCAACAAGCTTGCATCAGAACGGTTCAAACCTCATTAAATCTAGGAACGGTATTCATAACATTGTTTCCAAACTTTAATGTTTCGTTACAAGACCCAAATCTCTTAAAGACGCTCAAGGTTCAACTTCAACTAATCGAGGAACCTATGCAAGAATAGAGTGTAGTAGCTACCCTACATCACGAGATCGTATACCACATTCAAGATCATGCTCTAGATCTCGTGTTACCCTTATCCGATGAAGCACTATATCTCAAAGTCTCATCCGCGTCTCAAGCACCCAACTCTATACAGATTCCCTGATAAATATCGCGTAAAGAGTTACTTTGTCGACTACCAGAATATTTTGTGACGAGTTATGAAAAACTTCATCAAGCTACCTATTCGCCTATTCAATCGTCAGAAATCAGTTTTCAATCTCGAAAAGATGGAAAAACCGAGATCAAATTTGAAAAACCACGTTCCTTGTCATTTCAGAAACAATTGTTCACTCAGTTTGCAGTACAAATTGATGAACGAGACTTCTACGGTCCAACAATACAGCAAGCCCCCAAACCAATTTCTTTTGGTCAAGACTTCCTTTCATGTATGAGAATGGACATCAATACTTTGACGTATGCTCCTGTACGGCTTGCCTAAAAGCAGACTACGAATTCACAGACGACAACGAAAAAGAAGGACCCACTCTAGAAAATATATCTCGAAGGAGACATTTCGATCGGCCTGCTTGGTGAAGGAAAGTATGACTTTATAGTCCAATGCTCCGACAGAAAGAGGAGCCGAGACATCAAGTCATGATAATAAATCCGAATGATTTCCCTCTGCAAGAAGATTTCATCAAGAATAACATCGCTCATAGCCCAAAAATTCTCTCTCAAGTTGTCAACTCTTCTGGTCCTGACCAACTAAATAAAGCAGAGAAGGTCCTCAACTGGCAAACAGAGAATTCCCTCTTCTAGAATCAACTATTAACAATAATAAATCATAAATTTGATCGATTGGCGTATAAAAGGTTACACAACCTTCAAAGTTCAATAACGGAGATAAATGGAAGACTTAACAATCTTCATAAAGAAATGATGACCATGGCACAACACATGATGGTAGATACGACTCAATTCAGCAATAAGGCAGCAGAGACGGCTAGTCTAAAAAATCATGTGAAGATGTCCAAAGAAGCCTAGAAAGTATGATCCATAATCAGAGAAAATCAGAGTCATACTTCAATTCTTTTGGAAGTACATCATCGAGCATGCCAGTGTATCAATGATCCTACTCTCCTGGATTTCTCTCGGGTTATCAAACTCAAAAGACAAGATCTCCACTACCCGTTTCTCTATCCTCCATTCGTGAGCCGTGATCCTGCCAATTGCTATAATTAAGCATAAGTGGCTCTGTCAACACGACTCTGTCAACATGACTCTCGTGGGGAGGTAATTTCCTAACAGTGGTTGAGAAAATCGACGGCCGATGTAGCGCTTATATCGCCCCCTGTACCTGGTAATTACCAAAGCTCGTCTGTCAATACGACAATATCATCCTATTCTCATCAAATGATAAGGAACACATCCAGCTTATTCAACAGTATCAAAGCATTTTCATGCAATATGGAATTATGCTCTTGACCTGAAAGATGATTACATCCCATCCCAACATCAACTCTTTGGAATGCAAATTACAAGTGGTAACTTTTCACCACAAGCCCATCTTGCTACAACAATTCTCAATTTTCCTGACGAAAATCTCACAAGACGACAAGTTCAACAATTCCTCGGCGTAATCAATTAACATATGTTAATGACTTAAAGGCGATTACATGATGTAATTTTGTAATCAAATTATGTAAGCATGATGTAAGCGATGTTATAATCGCTGAGGTAAGTGATGATGCAAGCATAACTGATTATGCCAAGGAATTGATGGTTATTTTGAAAAAAAAAATTTCCAGAACACTTACCAATCAGTCATAAACATGGATTCTATCGACCATAACGCAAGTCGTATGGCTCTGATACCATTATTGTACAACAGTAAGCGGTCATCGTACTGAAAAAGTCGTATTGACAGACGAGCTTTTGTAATTTCCAGGTATAGGGAGTGACATAGGCACTACATTGGCCGTCGATTTGCTCAACCACTGTTAGAAGATTGAGTATTCGTATAGAAAGTTGATTTTCTGTTTTTATTATGTCTATGAAATTGCTATTAGTTAGTTTTGTTATAAATATTGAGAGAAACATATATTTTAGTCACAAATTCTCTACAATAACGTTATAAAATATTTTTACAAGAACTTTATTGTTATTCTTACATTTCTAATTATTTTACAATAACTTTGCAATTACTTTTTAATAAATTTATGTTAAAATAAAATATTCATGTTTATAAAATATTTTTACGGTAACTTCATAGTTAATCTTTTTCAAAATACTTATTTCAAATGATGAAAAAGTCTTATTAATACTATTGAACTAGGTTTTTATATGTATGAAGCATCCTTGAAACCCAATGAAAACCCTATTAAAGAAAAAACTCAAACAAAAAGCAACACCCTAACTCTCTCTTCTGGCGACTCAATGGCGATGGTGGTTCAATGATCTGATTTGTTCACTTGAGCAATCGATCTTTCTTTGATCTATTCACTCATTGGTGGACTGATCCTTAGGCTGTAGTAAATGATCATTGTCGTTGTAGTGCCTCTCCTGTTCGGATTCTCGCTGCTTTAGGATGCTATATCAAGGACTCACGGCCACACTTCTTATGTACCATATCATTTTATGGTCATCTACAATTAGTACGTTGTTTGCGTATCACTGAAATAAAGTTTGATCGGTCTTCGCATCGATCTTAGCGTTTAGAAAGTACTTCTTCACGCCAATTCTTTCTGTTCACGTAACAAACATATCTGTCTGTTGTTGCCATGATGATTGATAGGAAGGGAAAAGGAATATGTTATGCTGATGATAATGATGATGATGATGAACCAATAGACTTACAAGAACAAGCCGTTGATGAACAAATACAAGAGTATGGGTTATCACCCATAGGAAAGGTGTTAAACCCTTTTAAACAGAACATTTCCAAGCTTATTGATTTCATGCCTACCCATTGAAAGATGCAATACATAATCTCTTCGACTGACTTGGGAAATGGTCAATTTCTCTTTAATTTCAGCAATGAAGATGATCTATACAGTTCTGAAAATGGGACATTTTCATTACAATTTCTTCATGTTTGTTTTGGTTCGATAGGAACCTATTTTTGATAAGGATTATCCATGGATAATTCCTTTTTGGATTGAGCCAATGGGTGTTCCATTACATCTTGGTACTGCTTGTAAGCTTAACAGCATCGGAGAAAAGTTGGGATTGGTTCATCAGGTTGATGCTACTGAGGGTAAGATCCTTGTGGATGTGGATACTAGGAACCTTAATTTAAAGTTCTCAAGGAAGATAAGATCCAAGAATGGTGAACTAACCATTCAACTTAAGTATGATCTTCTTTACAGACATCTTACTTTATATGGATTCTTATCCCATGAAAAGGACACTGTGATCAGAAACTAAGTGATACAAAGGCTATTACAGCTAAGGATAGTGTTCTCTCTCGTACTAAAAAAAAAGTAACTTGGAAAGGACTAAAGAGCAATTACTCAAAGTATCGGGTAGAGGAGATTCGTCTTCCTTTAATAGGAATGGAAACCAAAGGGAGACTGAGGTGAGACGGTTTCAACCTGAGAGGAATCACTACACATCGAAGTACCATAGGAAGGATGCTGAGTACCATGGTAAAAGTCATGTAATACGAAGCTCCTATTCTCAGAGAAATCAACGTCAAACTTTAGAAAGTATGGTTAATAGATTTACTCGTTACACTCGTCACTTGGAGGAGAAGAAACCCAACCGCAATGACACTGATAAGGCTATGAAGTCAAGGATGATATTAAATAAGTACATGAATGGCGATTAAAACAGAATGCTATAAAGGTCAATGATCAACAAGCAAGCTCCTCTAATATAGCCAAGCCTTTGCTACAACAACAAGTTAACTCGGAGATGCAAGAGGAAGAAGTTTCACCTATAATGATAAAGGATCAAAACATCATGCTAATGTTACTTTTAGATCTGAAACACATTCAATCATTTAAAGGACCACGTAATGTGCTTGTTATTGCAGCACTAGAAGAAGATGGTGAGTTCGATGACGCAATGGGGGATGTGAAAGAAAATGAGCTGATGGGAATGGATGAGGATGATCTCTTAGGATATGAGCTCAATACGATGCACCCAATGGAAAAAGGAGAACAAGATTTTAATTGAAGAAAAAGAGCATTGCGATTACAAGGCGGCTTTGGTGATTTACGACCATACAAATGCAGGGAATCAAAACCTCGACTCAGTCTCTAATTCATCCAAGAGTGTTCACGTGTTTTGTTCCCTATGAATGACACATAACAACATCAGGAGCCTATACGTCGTGCTTCACCTTGGCTTTGTGGGAATGTGATGCCTACTACTTTGGGAGGTTCATTGATAAAGGAAAAAAAGTAAGAGGACACATGGCGGAAGGAGGAGCAGTCAGTTAGTCTGTTGGAGCGATTTCAACGACTACCAACGAAATAACGACACGTGTCAAGAGTTAATAGAACATTTCGATCATTTCTAAAAATTGAGCTTTATATTTTTAGGATCACGAGAAAAGTTATGTTGATTCCTTTCTTTTTTCGAGAACTTGATTCGTTGTACATGGATATTCATTTTGTGGGAAGGTTGTTTTCTTTCATCAATCTTCTACAATTTAATATATGTTTCTTTGTTTTTGAGAACATTGACTCGTAACAGAGGTTTCATACAAAATACTATATCAAGTGGTATCAGTATCCAGTCTTTCCTTGGAAACTTACGAGGATCCGATCGGCATCAATGGCGGAAACACGAGCGCAACCACTGTTAAAGGAGTTGGTGGCTCGTGAAACGGAGGAATTTATGAGTAGTCGGTTTGATCAGATGGCGGAGCGAACGCAAGCGTTGGAGATCACAATTTTGAAGGTCGATCTAAACATTACCGATATTTTTGAGATCCTTCGCAATCTTCGAAGAATGTAGAGAATGCTTTGACGAGTGGAGAGAGACATTCACTGATACATTCAACGACACCAGATTTACAAGGAAAACATCATCTTCCTAATCAAAATGGTTTGAAAAACCACTATATTGGAATGACTAGGTTAGCGAAAGTTAATTTCCCTAGATTTGGTGGAAAGATTATACAAGATTGGTTATCAAAGGCGGAACAAATTTTCATGATTGATAATACGCATGATGATTTGAAAGTAGGCATCATTTGTATCCATTTTGATAGTGTTGCTTCTGCTTTGCATCAAGCTTTAGTAAAGGAATATAATGGTCGAGGTATGATGAGGAATTTGAGAGTTTACAAAGTGCTTATAGTTGAAAGATTTGAAGAAGTACTTGATGATCCAACTACGGAATCGAAAGAATTGAGAGAGACTGAAGGGATTGCAGAATATCATGCGAAATTTGAGCTAATTTGAGCTCGACTTCAGCTGTCTGAGGTTTATATGATGAGTGCTTATCTAGCTGGTTTGCGGCTTGATACCCAAATGCATATCCGTATGTTCAGTCCGCAATCTACTTGACAATATTTGGTGTTAGGGAGGCTGTAGGAGAAAGTGATATAGCCTAATTATTACCAATTTCAGGCCATGTTATAGGCTCCATTTAGAGTCTATTATGTGTGTCTAGACTATGTCTTAGGGTCTTTACAGGTACAAGTTTGTTTTGGAGATATATGGAGATACTTAGAGCTTTTGGAACATTTAGAGGAGAAGAATCCGTAGCTGATCAGTTAGAGAGTCGAAGTACAAGACTATCGTCGATCGATGACACTACCTTGTCATCGAACAATTTTACAAGACCAAGGTCGATCGATGCTGCACATTTGTCATCGATCGACAGCTAAATCACATATAGTCGATCTCAAGCCCAAGTTAGAGGCAAATGACGAAGATGCCCTGGAGGAGTTTTGACCTAGATTTTAGGGTTTTATATTTATGATTTACAGAGAACAGAAAGAACAAGAGTTGGAAGAGAGAGTTTAGTTATCTATTATAGTTTTAGGGGAGAAGATTCATAACTCCTTAAGGAGATTTGTATTGGAACCCCAATATTTTATTTATGCATTATATTCAAACTATTGTTCTTGCTTTGATTATGTCTAAGTAGTTATCAACTAGATTTAGGGTTGAATGATAGAAATCATGGATTAGCCCAAAAGTAGGATTTCTATATGAGATTAATATCCATCAATTGAGTTGTGCTTAATGCTTGCATTCTAGAGTAGCTAACTAGGATATCGAAAATAGGACATGGACAACTACGAGAGTAAATTATGTGCCAGAATAGACTCCATTGAACTAGGTTGTTAGCCGCATGCGAGAGCTGGATGATTAGTTTGGTGAACATATGAAATCTCGTTCACACTTCCTTCTGATTTCACCATCAATCGACATCGGGCCTTAGCCGTCGATCGATGGTCTTTCTTTTGCTCACATACAAAATTTGGAGTTAAAAAGGGTGAGAATAGTTAATATTTGAGTTTTAGAATATTTACATTTCCGTGCTTCCTATTTCCTATAATCTATTAAGCTTGAAATCCTAGGTCTAGCATACTTACATTTGCATCTAGTTAGTTTAATAGCATATTTTCATTATTATTCTCATATTTCCATATTTCATCTATACCTCCTGATAAGGAATATTTTCTTAATCTAATTGTTTGCTACTAATATATACATCTACCTAGCTTGGTCTTTAGAAATAAGAAATCTATTGTGTGCCATTTCTCTCTGTGGATTTGATCCCTAAGTACTACACTTAATCTCTCTTGGCAAGAGTATTATTTGTGTGCTAAGATTAGGGTTAATTTGATAGTTAATTCTTTAGGATATTCATACCCTGCTAGAACAATAAACACACCATGTCAAATTTGGTGCCGTTGTCGGGGAACATTGATTGCCATTAGATTTAATTTCAAGGATTTAGTCTAGTTTTGCTTTTAACTTTAAGTTACTAAAATTTTATTTTCGTTGTTTTTCAGGTACATGCAAAACAGTACCAGGAGCAATAAAGGACAAGAACTACTATTCTCAGACCCAGAGAAACTCGAACGATCTGCAAAGAAAGAAGACAAGCATCGATTGACGACACCTACACAGCGTCGACCGACACTTCTTTACGGACAGCATCGACCAACATCAGAAATCGAGCATCGACCGACATCGATCAAACCTCATCGATCGATATCAACTTACCCGCATCGACAACAGCAACAGACGAGGTCAGATGGTTGCGACTTTAGTATTGGTTCATGATGAGAATAGAGACTTGCGTGACCCCAAGGGTCATCTTCGTAATGCAGAAGGTCAAAAGATAGACGATCAGGGGACTGTATTCCCTGATACATAAGCCAAAGCGGAAGCAGACACTGCAGTAGCTCAACCTGAAGCTAATGCCCCAAGCTGCTCAGAGAACACTGGCTGACTACAACCGTCCATACCATTTCTACGCCAACAGATCCGCCATTCGCCCTCCAGCTTTTCAGAGAAACGATTTTCAGATCAAGCCTGCTTTCTTTGGACTTGTAGCACAAACGCCTTACCATGGGTTGCAACATGAGCACCCCATGGATCGTGTAGAGCGATTTGAGGATTTAGTGACTGCTATAAAGCCAATGGAGTTCCTAAGGACTATCTCTTTTTTAAGATCTTCAAGTACCCACTTGCTAGAGAAGCTTCATATTGGCTTAAACAGCTACAACCAGGATCTCTGATATCCTGGACCGACATCAAGAACACCTTCTTGCGTAACTTCTTTGACGACACAAGAGCAAAAGATCTGAGGATCAAGATTGCTACTTTTTCACAAGAACCTTCAATCTTTCAGAATCTCCTGGACCATATTCAAATCATACCAGAGAGATTGTCCACGTCAGTGGTTCAACGAAGTTCAACTTCTTAGTACTTTCTTCAGAGGTAGATTACAGTATCAGATGGCTTTGGACACAACTAGTGAGGGACACTTTAGCACTAGGAGTTCTGAAGAATCTACAAGATTGATTGAGAATCTGGCATCCAACAATAATACCAAGAACACATATTTTGAGAAGAGGAATTCAACTCCAGCTGTGAGCAAGGAGCAGATTGAAGAATTAAAGGCAAAACTGGATAATGTTCAGAAATTTCTCAAGAAGCAGGTTACTTTTGCAGAAGTAGAAGCAGTAGAGTTGGGAGATGATGAGATTGAAGAAGGGGATGTTAACTACATTGGTGGGAATGGTTTCCAGAGACAAGTGAATCCAGGTTTCAACAGGAACTCCTATGGTAATGGTCAAAGGAGTAACTTTAATCAGGGTTCACAGCGAAATCCCTTCAACAACAACAGAACTTATGGATCTTCCTACTACCAGAATCCTCCTGCAGAAACTCAAGAAAGCAAGATCGAAGCAATGGTTGACAGAGTTTTAGAGGGACAGCAGAAGATGACTGTGGATTTCAATGAAAAAGTAGATGGCCTGTACCTCAACCTCAATACCAAGTTCGAAAACCTCAGCACCCATGTGAAGACGTTGGAGAATCAAGTGATGAAGACAAGTGAAACCATTAGGAGGCATGAGAGCTTGATTAAGGAGAAGATGGAGGCTGGACAGAAGCACCACGTCAATGCATTGATTGGTGATGATTTTTGGCAGGATGTTAAGACAGATAAACTCCAAGGAGATTTTCATGTGGAAAGTTTGATGTCATTCGGCAGTTCTCATTGGTGTCGATCGACACCAAGCAATGACCATTGATCGAAAGCGAATCCTACAGTATCAATGGCTTCGTGTGAATCGACTAACTCGATCGACATAGAGTTTAGAGCACCGACGACAAAGTAATATAGGTATCGATCGACAATTAAACCTTAACATCGATCGACAGATGAGAAGACCAGTTCGACTGCCGAACATCAATGCAAGTTTCATTGTACGTCCAACTGTGACGGTTTCAGAACAGAACACAGACACGTCTGAAGCTATGGATCTTGATAGAGAAGATGAGGGACACTCCAAGACGAAGCAAAAGATCCCCAAACATCAACGCAGAGAAGCCAATGAGAAGGAGATGGATAGCTTTGCTAAAAGAGTTTTCAAAATTCCTCTAAATTTTTCTTTTGATGAAGCTTATTATATTCAAATATTGTGAATGTTTTTCAGAGAAACAAGGAGACAGATGATGATATATGTTGGGGTCAAAAACGGTTATTTCAAAATCACTGACTAAGATTACCACTTCTAAAAGTAACTTATCAAAAGAGTATTTCAGAAACAAACAAAAGCACCTCGAACCTAGGTCATCATATGTCGATCCCGAATCTACAAACCCAGGTCGCCAGATGGCGGCCTGCACTTGCGAAGCACGGGTCGCCATATGGCAACCCACACACGCAAGGTACGAGCCACCATATGGCAGCCTGTGCACCAAGGTTACGGGTCACCATATGGCGACCTTAACCTGTACAATTCGGGTCGCCATATGGCGATCTAGACCCAGACAGTCTGGGTCACAATATGGCGACCTATATTCTCCGAGTCTGGTCGCCATATGGTGACCTAGGCGCTCCGAGTCCAGATCGCCATATGGCGACCTAGACCCACACAGTCTGGGTCGCCATATGGCGACCTGACCCTTCAAAGACTGGGTCGCCATATGGCGACCTCAGCTCTCCAAGTCTGGGTCACCATATTGAGAGCAGTGTCTCTCCTTTGTGTTGCTATTCTAATCGCGACTGAAATTCTCTTTGTTTCGTCTCAATCGGAGTTACCGTTGGAACTTTATGATAAAAACCGCGAGGACCCATTTCCCGAATTAAATTCATGGTTGTCGTATAAACGGAAACGGTTAACTCAACAACACTATTGTCTGAACTATACGAGAAGTTTGAACTTCCTAGCTAAAGCAACGTCGTATCATTAAACTTTCTTTCGAAGAAATCGTAAAAACATTTAAGCTGAAATACGGCCCAAAGAGGCCTAGAACGCGGCTAAAGACCCACTTGCGATTTCATACGAAATTGAGCCCAGAAATGTTATGACGGTGTATCTTTACTCGAAGAAGAAGATAAGTCATGCAAAATTGGAAGATAAATGTCAAGTTTCCAAGATAATGATGAATATCGAGATGAAAAGGAATGTTTCAGCGAAGCGATAAACTCGACCTAGGGGAAATAAAGAAAGGAGGAACCGACCCAGAAGGCATATATAAGGGGAACTAAAGCTAAAAGCAAGAGGAGAAGATTTAGATCTAGAATAAATCTGCTAGCTTAGAAGAACTAGGAATATAGGCAGCTGCATACTCAAAATTTTACTTTGATTCTTCTTCGTCTCTGTTATGAGATTCTCTTTGTTAGCTAGATTTTACTCGTTTTATTCTTCGGAAAATCCCATAGCCTTGTCCTTATCAATCAAGAAAATGCCTCTGTGCAACTTACTATAGATATATACTGTTATCTATTTCTTCTTCGTTTTCGTGTATTTACGCCGATAATCCAGGACCTCTGGGAAAACCGGGTTCTCTTGGCTTTCATTAATTTACAGAAATTGACAGTGTGAATTTCGGTTCCCACAGTTTGGCGAGAGAAGGAGGGGGGGGGGTTGGATTCTCTAACTAAAAAATCACCGAACGCCTAACCAAACAGGCGGCGACATCATCTCCTTCAAGGAGAGTGCAAAGACCGAATCGGTCAAATCTCTCAACGATCTCCTTGTTATCAAGTTGACAGTCCATAATATCGATCTCGCAAGGATATTGGTCGACACCGGAAGCTCAGCCGATATCATCTTCAAAAACACCCTCGAGAGAATGGAAATCGGTCCATCCGAAGTCGCAGAAGACCCAAACCCGATAGTAGGAATCTAAGGGGAGGCTACCATGACTCTCGGCACAATCAACCTCTCGGTTAGAGCCGGCAGCATAACAAGAATCATGGAGTTCCTGGTCATCGATAGATCCACGTCATTTAACGCGATCGTAGGAACTCTATGGCTGAATTCAATGCAGGCTGTCCCGTCAACATGTGTATCAAATTCCCAACTCCTCGAGGAATCAATGTTAGATTTTCAGAGTGTAGATAGGTTTGGTGATGAACAATCCCCTTTGGGGCAGAGAGCTCGAAATGAAGATGAGAAGCGTCTGATCTAAACTTGTGTTTACTTGAATCAGAAACAGAGATTAAGAGAGTCTAAGATGGATTAAAGACATTAAGAAAGGGGTAGACTAGATAGAATATGAATCAAGAACACTTTGTTTATTGTGAAGTGGAGAGGGGAAATCCCCATTACTCCCTTAGGAGTTACAATCGCCGATGAGGGTCTTTAAATAGATAAATTACAAGCTGAAACCATAACCTAAATCTAAAGGCTGATAATACTTGAAGAATGGAAGGATGGACGTGTGACATTGAGTCTTGAGTCTGGTTTTGATTCAATCTGAGTGATGGGAGCTGATTGGTTGGTCAAAGGGAAGGCTAGCTCCTTTTTGGCTTCTCATTGGCGCCCATGAACCTTCCAATGGTTCAGACCAGATACATGGTCAATGCTGCCTCTCCTTTACAGCTCAAGCCAGCTCATGACAGCCTAACCTTATCCAAAAACGTCCACAAGCTCAGACTAAGCTTATATTTCGCCCTAAGTTTGCACAACTTCAAATCTGGTCGATTCCAGGAAAGCACTCGCCCTATTCTTGCACGGTCGATGGTACGAACCTCCTGGTCCATACCACTCGACCTATTTTTGCACAGACTTCCCCAAACCCTCTTTAAAGCTCAAATGAGAACATCTTTGGTCGCCCTATTTTTTCACGATCGACCTTTTGTTCCCAAATAGTTCCCTAAGTCCCTCCTGGACTTGTCCCTAAGATTGTCCCTCTTGGACTTGTCCCTAAGATTGTCCCAAACTCAACCCAACTCCTTCTTTGCGCCACTTCATTTCTTCAAGTTACAACCAATCCGAGACATCTGGGAATAAAAAAAACTCGCAAAGTCTGTTTGCGCGGAACTAAGCAAAAGAGACTCGTACATCAGGACTACTCCTAACAAGAAGGGACAGTCGGCTGTTGATGAAAAAACCTCAGGACCAAAAAGCGAAACACAAAAATATTATTGGCAGTCGCGAGTAGCCGAAGCACTAGAGAGAGAAAACGGCGAACCAGAACCTGTGGAACTCCGTAATCACGGTGTAGCCTCCGACGACAGCATTCCAGACCACTGCATTTGAAATCGCGCTAAAGACAGAGCTGCTCGCCTGTCTAAAGAAACACTTAAACCACATTCGCTGTGGGCAGCGGAAGACATGACCAGGAATTGACATCAAACTATAAACACATGTCAACAAACTAACGTCGATCCAACTTTCCAACGCAGTCAAACAGAAAAAGGACCGAAAGTTGGGTCCTGAACGGGCTCCGCAGTGAACGACGAGGTCGAAAAACTCCCAAGTCTGTTACCGTAATAGAGGTAAGTATGCCTGACTGCGCTCACTAACCTTGTCGTCGTTAAAGAATAAAACGCAATGGACGAGTCTGCGTCGATTACCTATCTCACACAAAGCGTGCGTCCAAAGGATAGTTTCCCACGGCACTCACATGATCGACTGTCGAAGCAATGCGAGTACAACAAACTATTGTCATTCCTATGGATGCCTATTCTCCAGGTACAATACAGATCACTGATGAACCCCGTTGATCAGGATAAAACTGTGTTCATAACCAACCGCAGGACTTACTCTTACAGAGTAATGCCATTCGGCCTAAGAATGCTGTTCCAACTTATCAGCGGCTAGTTAACCGAATGTTCTCTGAACAACTCGGAAAAACAATGAAAGTATACATCGACGACATGTCAACCATCTCCAAGAATGCTTCGAGAGTTTAAACCTACATAACATGAAACTGAACCCTGCAAAGTGCAGGTTCGTGGTAGCATCGGGAAAATTTCTGGGATACCTTGTAACCTTTCGGGGAATCGAGGCTAATCGAAAACAGATCACCACACTGATTGAGATGGCATCTCCAAGAACCAAGCGAGAGGTGCAGAGGTTAACGGATAGAGTCGCGGCACTCAATCGTTTTATCTCACGATCAACGGATAAATTTTTACATTTTCTAATGACACTTGAGAGGGAATAAAAAGTTTGAATGAACCAAGGTGCAAAAAGCTTTCCAACAGTTGAAGCACTACCTGGCCACTCCCCGTGCTCGCAAAACCTGTAGAAGGCGAGCATTTGTTTCTGTATTATCGCAGTATCCATAACTGCCATAAGTGGAGTCCTGATCCGAGAAGAGCGAGGCGAAAAAAGCCCATCTTCTACGTAAGTAAAGCCCTGCTGGATGCAGATACATGCTACCCATTAATGGAAAAACTAGCCCACGCGGTCGTAATGTCAGCCCAAAAACTGAGGCCTTATTTCCAGTCTCGTACGATCGTGGTACTCAAGTCATTTCCGCTGCGGACAATCTTGCATAGCCGCAATCAGTCTGGAAGGTTAGCTAAGTGGTCTGTCGAGCTAAGCGAATACGATATCGAGTATCGAGCGAAAGCTTGTGCAAAATCGCAAGTGCTCGCTGACTTCTTGGTAGAGCTTCCCACAGGTTGCACGACGAACCAAGAGCCAAACTCGACCTGGACGCTCCACATTGATGGATCTTCATCCAAACAGGGCTCCGGGGTCGGAATCCGAATAACTTCACCAATAGGGGAAGTACTGGAACAATCATTTCGACTAATTTTCCAGGCTTCCAATAACGAAGCCGAGTACGAAGCTCTCATTCCTGGCTTACGACTGGATCTCAGCCTGAAAACACGCAACATCCACGCGTATGTGACTCGCAGCTGGTAGCAAATCAATACAGCGGAGAATACGAAACAAGAGATGAAAGAATGGACGCCTACTTGAAAGTTGTCCAGGACCTAACCCAAAGCTTTGATCGATTTGCTCTGACACGGAATCCGTCGCGCAAAAAACGCCCATGCAGATGCTCTGGCCGCACTTGCATCCAGCTTGATCTAGGTTTAAGTAGGGTAAATCCTTGTGGAATTCATAGAGCATCCTAGCATCGGACCGCCCATCGTCATAAACCTGATCGATTCACCCGATGGCGAGGCCGATCCGAATCAAGGCAAACATGAGCTACGAGCAATCACGAGTATGGATTCGAGAAAACCTTGGATAGAGACAATCCTGCGTTCATCACCGACGGAAACTCCCAACAGACAAGTGGGCAGCTGAAAAGGTTAAAACCCAATCCGCATGAATACGTCTTGGTAGACGGAGAACTCTACAAGTGGAGACTTTATGGGCTGCTGATGACCTGCAAAGAAGGAAGGAAGCACGAAGGAAAATGGAAGAGTCCACTCTGGATCTTGCAGAAATCAACTTTGTTGGAAGGTCCCCTTGCAGTCAAAATCAAACGCCACGGACACTACTGCCAAAAATGATCAAAGATTGCGAGAAATTTGCAAGAAA
>CAJHQQ010004611.1:0-25764 GCA_905132885.1 Moricandia moricandioides | reverse complement strand
AGCATAGATATGAAACCAATGAACACAACATCATATATAATAGCTGCAGGCGTTTTCAAAACACCATATTACAGGTAAATTGTTATTATTCATAGGTCTAATTACAAGCCTCGTTTTACTATATATATATATTAATATCTATATCCTATCTATATACTTAGTTAATATATATATTATACTCTATATATAAACATTTTATACTACATTACACAATCTCATTATAAAAAGATGATAGTTATATTAAGTATCAACAGCATAAAGTGTCAGGATTATTCCTATTATCTTTAAACAAACGATTCGAATGAAAAATATTTAATAACTACTGTATTAACTGCCGCCAATTTCATTCTGTTATTATTTAATATCTCGATATATTATTGTTGAGAAGTCAGTTTCCTATTTGTCGCTCTCACGATTTCACTTGCACGATGATTGCATTAACACACTAATACCTTAATGAATAAAAATAGTTAGTACATATTATTCATTCTTTTAATTAGTTTTCTTTTCAAAATTTCCAAAAATATATCTAATAAAGGAAATTTTTATTATGAAGCATCATAAAAACAGATTGAAAACCAAAATATGGTCGCGGACCCCTATGGATCAGGCTTCAACTTCTCAAGAACAATGCAGATCTCGAATGTTCATATAGGACATGTCGCAGGGATAGTGTATATGCTATACTCACTAACGCTCGGTTAGCCTTTGTAGTTTATCAGCTTAATATAATATATATGATAATATATATATGAAGTGGATTGGCGGCGGTGACGTGCGAAGTGATGTCTGAGAGCCATAAGATTCATCTTGATGGAATGATAGAACTATGCCTGTATATAGTAGTGTGTGCGGACCGAATCCACACTACTGTCAATAAATCGTAAATAAGGAAACTTCGGGAAAACCCTAAGTTTCCAGAGGAACGGCATATCTACAGAACCGCACAACGATGATTAAGAAAACGATGAACTTAAAATTAAAAAGAGAATGAACGAGATTGAGAGCAGAAGGTTCTATATTCCGAATCTGCGTAAGAATGTTTACAACGAGAGTAGCCTAAACTCTAGAAATCTAAGAATGAAAACCCTAGTTAAGACGCAGCTCGCTAACATAAAACAGAAATATTCCTAAATGCTAAGTTTGGTGGTGAAAGCTCTGAAAATGTTAGTCCCTGCTTCTGCCTATGCCTCTTGCTTATATTACTCCCTCTTAGGCGTTTTAGTCTTTCCATTTCGCCCAAATTCGAGTTTATCGGAATTCTTTCATTTTTCTTGATCCTTCTTTTTCCTCCCGCAGAAATCTTCTATTTATCTTCAAACTTGCCTTTTGTCTTCAAACTTGACATTTATCTTCCTTCTGCGAGTAAACCATCAAAACATATCGTATCTTTGGTTAGATTTCGTTAAGATCGCGGGATGGATTTTTATCATTTTTAGGACCTTTCGGGCGTTTTACGATAATCTGTTTTACGACTTTATACGAGATCGCTTCCTGATCCATGCGTTTTTAGTAAATTCACCGAGTTATCGTAAAGTTAGCTATGTTCGTTTCTGGTTAATCATTGCCGTTCTTTTACGATTTTCTCGACGTTTTTATTAAAAACGTGTTTTTTATGATTTTAGCAAAAAATCTCGAGATGAATATATAGTTTAGGCAATGTTCGTGTTTCGTTTAACCGTTGCGTTTTATACGATTTCCTGAGTTCTTTCCGAGAAAACAAAGTTTTACGGTTTTTTATCGTAAAACTCGAATGATAGGTCGGATCGAAGACGAAACGGGAGACATTTTGACCGTGGTTTGGAACACGACCGTGTCAAAGACGTAGCACTGAATCGGGGATACGGGAGATCGAGGCTCTAGATGGTCGGTTCGACGTACGATGAACCGAGCCGGGACCGGTCCAGCTCTCCGGATCGGTGAAATGTCTGGGACCCTCCTAGTTTGCCCAACGGCGAACTAAGCCGGTCGGGGCTAGTCTCGCCCAACGGCAAACTAAGCCGGTCATGGATTATTTTGCCGTTGGGCGAACTAGCCGGGATGAAGCTAGTTCGCGTTTTACGGCGGTTTCGGTTTTCACGGTTTTGTAAAACGATTCTTCGAGATAAACGATTCTCGAGTTTTATAAAACGATTCTTCGAGTTTTATAAACAGATCCTTCGAGTTTTAAAAACGATTCTCAAGTTTTATAAAACGATTCTTCGAGTTTTATAAACGGTTCTCGAGTTTTATAAAACAGTTCTCGAGTTTTATAAAAATGATCCTTCGAGTTTTATAAAAAGATTCTCGAGTTTTATAAAACGATCCTTCGAGTTTTATAAAATGATCCTTCGAGTTTTATAAAACGATTCTCGAGTTTTATAAAACGATTCTTCGAGTTTTATTAAAAGATTCTCGAGTTTATAAAACGGTTCTCAAGTTTTATAAAACGATTCTTCGAGTTTTATAAAACGATTCTTCGAGTTTTATAAAACGGTTCTCGAGTTTTATAAAACGGTTCTCAGTTTTATAAAACGATATCTTCGTGTTTATAAAACAATCCTTCGAGTTTTATAAAACGATTCTCGAGTTTTATAAAACGATCCTCGAGTTTTATAAAACGATCCTCGAGTTTTTATAAAAACGGTTCTTTGAATTTTATAAAACGATTCTTTTATATTTCTGTGGGGAGTTTTGGCCGTTGATTCCGTCGTACAATTGGACCCAACAGTAGTTATGAAATATATTTCCATTGCCATGACAAATGGATTTCATTGCTCGGGGATATTAATTAATATGTGTTGGGGTATGGGATTAGACTCACTGAGTAAACTAGTTACTCATGACTCATTGATGCATGTTACCAGTAAGGCGCGTGGGGATACCTTACTCTAAGACGGGAAGAGACAGTGCGGTAGTTTTGTCATCCTTGCATTGATCTTTCGATAACTTTTAGTATAAAGATTGTTTTCGATATCTTCAAGGTCGACCAATAACATTTATGTAAGATGCGTTGAAAAAAAATATAATGTATAAAGATTGTTTTTTAAGTACGAGTGCCACATGATATTAGTTCTTGTCCGAACGAACCAACTATTGGTTATTACTCAGTCAGGTTGCAAAGCCTCGGGACGTACCTAATAGGATATGTGTACTGGGCGATTGGCTTAAGGTACCTGGATTTGTTCCAAGAACTTTGAGTTAATTGTTATGTGCACATTGTGGCTTATTTGGTTTGGTTTAAGTTACTAGTGATTGGCTGTGCATGTTCTTGTTTGATTGTTGCATGGCCGGTCCAGTCAACTTGTACTTAGACTAGATGAGGGTGTCACAGTAATATTTGTTTGAGCAGAGGTTGATAAAAACTTTTTTCGAGGAATGGGCTAAACCTCTTAGCAAGTTGAGCTAAGCGGTGGCTCTGTGGCAAACAGCAGCGGTTCCATATAGATGTTCAGACAAAGGTGTCATCAAGTTGTTAATCTGAAAAAATTTCTGTAAAGAAGAATGTAAAGGTTTTGGTGTCTACGAGCTGTTGAGGTTGACATAAGGATGAGTCAGAAAGCTTCTAGTTTGAGGCAATGGTGATTGGAGATTCACAAGAGCTTTCACAGTTAGCATCGGGACATCAGCTGAAAAATTCTGGAGAGAGAATCAGTAGATTTCTAGCCTACTATCATATCATGTGTGATGAACCAGAGATGATGTTGAAGGATATGCAGCATCAGAGAGGGAAGCAGATGGCGGTTGTTTTGTGGTAGACAAAGACGACATCTGAGACAGAGGAAGAAACGTTCACATGAGGATCTAAATGCACGTGATGGTTCAACTTTGGAAAATCATGATGAGAGACTTGCAAGGGATGCAGTAGTGTTTGCAAGAAAGGAAGACCCGCGTAAGCTGGCAGCAAGAACACGCTGCACATGTGGGCGTGTTCGTAGTTAGTGTTGGAGATTGATTTAAGTCATCTGAAACGGAGGATATCTCAAGTTAAAGACAAACTCATATTAAGTCAAAAGCTAAGCCTAAAGGAGACAGAATCAAAGGTCATCAATCTCTCAGGGACTGAAGTTTTTCAGAGATCACAAGGATTGCAGGTTGTCTTTGCGAAAGATGACCAACGTATCTTGTAGCTGTACATGTTGGTTGTCGTGTGGCAACAATATGACGATACATAGGTGATTCTGTTCTGGGTCATTTCAAGTCAGTCACGTGGGTGCATGAATGGCAAGGTTCTGCTGATTAGAAGAAAGCCAAGAGAGTCACCAAGTTTAGTGTGGCTAAGACAAGTTGTACCTCCCCGAAGAAGCAACTAAAGCAAGGGAAAGGTGTGTAAAATCCTACACAAGTATATGTTGGAGAAAAATGGCTATTTGTGGCAACAACATGGAGCAGCTTTAGTGAGGTTGTGTGAGTGACATGAAAACCTAAGAGAAAAGGTGATTCAAGGTTAGACTTAGCTTGAAGATTCTTGTCAAAGGCAAAGGAAAATGCGCAGGAAGAATTGGGTTTGAACAGGTTGTTACGACTGATTGTAATCCTGAGAGCAAAGGGTATGAGACCACAGTCATCAACACTTGTTTAAAAAAGCATGAAGTCACTACCACAACTAACAGAAGCGTGTGTGAGTTATACCTTAGAGGAATCGTCATGGATTTCTGCGTCAGAAATTCCCGATGAATAGACTCAGAGGAGAAGGGACACCGGTCTGGTGGCATGACCAGAGGGGTCAAGGTGGAACTCTCAAACCAAAAATCAAAGCTCAGAAGAAAAAGGAGAAATTTACAGACTTGACCAGATCAGAACTTCTTGCTTGAACATGTCATGGTCCAGGTACAGTTACAGCTGGGAGAAACTCGTCATGGGTTCGAGTTTGACACAAGAGAAACTGTAAGGATTATCTCAAGAGCATCACAGACGTTAATAATGAGAGAAATTTTTAAAGGCTGACAGAAGCACGAAACAGTTGCATAAACTTGGTCAATTCCCAGAGATATGGTATTTCTAAAGGTTATTTGATTCAAGTGGAGCCACTGAGTGGTTCATCAGGGATATATATAATCTGATTCCAGGTGGAGTGAGTCACAAGTTTATGTTTTAGAAGATGTCTTGATTGGTTCAGCTGAAGGGTAAAATATTAGGTTAAGCAACTTGGTCAGCTCAAGTGAGTAAGAGCTGAAAGGGAACTTGATTCCATGATAAGAGGGTGTGGATATGTTCAGGGTGTCAAGGCCAGAAGAATCAAGATCAGTTAACAAATACAAGGCGCATCAGAAGGAGTTTGTAAGAGGAGTCTTACATAAAGTTACTTTGTAGGAGAGACAAGTTAGAACAGCGTATGTATCAAGAGTACACTGCAGTGAAGGTGATACAGAGAGCCGTGTATGATGCAAGGGTAAAATATGGTGAAGTGCTTAGTTTAAACTGAGTATTGAGCGGTTGAAGATGAAGAATGGTGAGATGAAACAAAGTAAGAAGTTGTTGGAAGATATTGCAGTGACTGCATGGATTGTAGGAATTGTCTTACAGTTTGTCCATCTCAGGAAGGGGTAAGACTGTTCTCCACAAGCAGGCTCATCTTAAGCTCAAGTCATGGAACTGAAAGAAGCTTCATGAAGTTTAAATGCAAAGCAACAGCGGTTACATTTAAGAAAGGAACCAGTGGAGTTTTGAATATATGGTGGCATCCACAGGTGAATACTATCCATGTTTCAAGCCGTTAATGGTGTTGCACATGTTTCAGTATTTTTGGAGACATCTCAGTACAAGAACGGTATTGAGGGAATGTATTCACAACTGAGTAAAGGAAGAATATCAGGTATGATAGCACATACAACTCGTGAAGGGAGAGCCAAGGTGTATCATGGACTATATGGTATGAAGGTTCAGTTTATTCAAAATAGTATTGGGGTCTTAAATCTGTTAGTGGAGGTCTTGTTGTTACAGAACAGTTTGATCAGATGGTGGAGCAAAGATATTTGTGTCGATATCTTCCTAATCATTATGGTTTTTAGGCGGCGTGTCCTGCTTAAGTATGCAGCGGTACAAAGTGATGCTCAAGGTTTGCGGTTGATTCAAAAGGGTTCAGTGTGACATCAAGGTTCTGTTAAATCATGGTGGTTTCACCAGGTTGTGTCGAAAGTTTGTCCAGCAGTGATGATTGATGGGCGTGTTCTGTTCAGAGTAACAGCGGTACAAAGGTGTTCAAGGCTACAACGTTTTTAAACAGGTAGAGAATAAGAGGTTGTTTCAGGTCTGAAGCCTATATGGTTCGAAGGTTGTTGCACAGTATTCAAAGACTTTGATTCAAGGCTCAGTGACATAGTGGAATCGAAAGGTCGAGGAGAAAATCAACTTGCAGAAGGATGTTCAGGTTTCTGTTCAAACACTGAACAAGTTTGTGATTTTGACAGCAAGGTTGTGTTGTTGATAAGTTCACGAGGAGTAACAAGATATGAAGTGACACAATATCAATGAGGAGTTGAGCTTGACACTTGTAGTGTAGCAGCTGGGTTCGTAACTCAAGACACTAGATGAAGGTGATGGAAATTCAGAATGGCAATGAGATTGTCAACATGCCTTTCATCAGACGTGATGTCTATGTTCATTGATGGGGCTAAGTGAATTTAAGTTTTTAATCTACTTAAGCAATTGTGGTTCATAAGTTGAAGCTTATGTAGGTTTCAAGAAGATCATGAAGGGACTTCAAGCTTAGCTCAAGATGGAGCTGAGAGAAGTGAGAAGAGATAAGAGATAAGAGAAGACAGGGAAGCAGAAAAGAAGGTGACAGAACAAAGGAAGGGTTATGGACTTTAACCAAACAAGTGGAGTTTTATGAAGTTTGGTCAAAGCTCATCAGACGTGTCCAACTTGGACCGGATCAGACAAGTTACACGTGGACAACTTATGGCCTATTCATTAAAGTCCATTAGGTTAAGTGTTGACAATACAAGAAGGAGAGATCACGACAAGGATATCTAAGCACAAGCCAAGCCTTTTGGAGGTTGAAGCCTTAAGCCTCAGAGGAGTGCTTCCATGGCGTCTCTTAGAGAGATAGAGTAAGCTTGAGATCGATATGTATTCTAGTCTTAGCTCTTAGCCATGTAATCTCTTGTATTATCTCTTTATACTCTCTAGGGTGGGTATACCCATGACAAAGAGAGTAATAATCTTGTAAATTACATCAGAGGTGTTTTCCGATACTTCATAGTGGATGTTGTGGATTTCAGAATCCACCCCAGAGGTAGCGCGTTGCGGCCGTGAACTGGGTGAACACTTATTGAGTCATGAACAAGATTAGAGAATCGTTATGAGTATGTCCAGATTTTAGCTTCCGTAACATGTGGGTATCATAATCTTATAAGTGGTATCCGAGCGCCAACACTTGATAATTACAATTCTGAAAAGGGCACTACAGAATCGCATCAAGTAAGATCCTCTATATATTAAAGGAGAAGCATTCTTAATAATACGTTCACACTATAATTTTTGAATATGCTGACATGTCGTCCTCACAATTGTTAACAATAATGCTGTTCACACCCGTAATTTTTGTTGTAACTACATTACACACACGATTAATGTGTTCCACATTCTATTTTTTTTCAATCTGCTCATTTTTAGCTCATGCATTTGTAACATCTAACTCTGTAATAGCTGGACTGAAATTAATTAAAATTTTCTTTGTACAATTATCTGAATAATATCATTTAAAAGGAAAATAAAAAATCATTAAGATTCACATTCAACTAAAATGTTGGCATGAGTATGTTCTTATGAAAATGAAATTTTCATGTTATTTTGCTGAACTGGCTATGGTTGAGGTTCTGGTTCACGAAAGCAGGCAAAGAAATGTGATTGGTTATGAATTAAGAAAACCAAATGATTACTTGTTCTTTGACAATAGATTGTGTGTGCCTAATTCTCTTGAGAGATCTTTTTGTCAGGGAATCCCATGGGGGCAGTCTAATGGGACACTTTGGGATTGCCAAGACCTTAAAAGTATTACAGGATCACTTCTATTGCCGCACATGAAGAGAGATGTGGAGAGGATCTGTGGAAGGTGTGCTTACTTGCAAGCATGCCAAGTCCCAAGTTCAAAACCAGGGTTTGTATACTCCTTTACCTATTCCACACCATCCCTGGAATGACATTTCTATGGATTTCATTGTTGGTTTGCCTCAGAACTAGGACTGGAAAGGACTCTATCTTTGTTGTTGTTGATAGGTTCTCTAAGATGGCACATTTCATAGCATGTCATAAGACTGATGATGCATTGCATATAGCTAACTTGTTCTTTAAGGAGGTTGTACGTTTGCATGGCATGCCTAGAACCATAGTTTCTGATAGGGACACTAAGTTTCTTAGTTACTTTTGGAAGACACTTTGGTCTAAGTTCTAGGCACTAAGCTTTTGTTCTCTACTACATGTCATCCACAAACTGATGGGCAAACTGAGGTAGTTAAGTAGGACATTAGGAACACTCCTGCGTGCATTCATTAGGAAGAACTTAAGAACATGGGAAGGAATACTTACCACATTGTGAATTTGCATACAATCATGCTATGCATTCTGCCTTCTAAGTATTCTCCATTTGAAATTGTTTATGGGTTCAATCCCACCTCTCCTTTGGATCTAATGCCTTTACCTGAGTGTGAAAGGACAAGTCTAGATGGCAAGAAGAAAGCCGAGTTGGTTCAACAGATTCATGAGAAGGCTAGACTAAACATTGAGCAGAAAGACCAAGCTGTTCATGAGAGGCAGCAGCAACAAGGGGAGACGTGGATTGAGACCTTTGAAGTTCGGTGACCAAGGTTGGTTGCACCTACAGGCAGGATAGTATTCCCCACGAGAGGGAAGTACTAGGCTTGTTGATGCCAAGGTGTGGACCTTGAGATCATCCACACAGATCAATGACAATGCCTACAAGACTTGATCTCCAAGTAAGTACGACTGTATCAAATAGCCTTCAAACTGTCACTGACTTGAGCTCCTTTTGTTTAGATGGACCTGATTTGAGGACAACATCCTCTTTCAAGAGGGAGGGGATGATGTGGATCAATTGGACCGGATCACTAAGGGAAGACATGGGGAAGAGTTTAGGATGAGGCAACATAAAGCCCACAATGCATCAAACCATTTGATTGAGGATGCCTCTAACCATTCATGAAGTCCATGACTCGTTCCAGAGTCAAGAAGCCTTAAGGAGAATGTTGTTGGATTACTCACTTCACATCCCACAACAAGAAGGTCTTGGACAAGGTTTGATCCGAGATGTCTTGATCACCATTCAAGCCATCTCTACAGCCAAAACTGAGGTAGTGTCTAGGCAGACATGGAGTGCGTGCTCTTTTCCTTGCTTTGGTTTGTCCCACGAGGTTTTCTAGAAGGAAGGTTTTTAACGAGGCCACAACATGTCTACAAATCACCTAAGTGCTACATCTCGGTCCAAGGACTAATAGAAGGTGCATGTTATTTCATTTTAAACTTTAGACTATAGTTTTATTTCTTCCCTTTTTGAATCATATGTCGAAACCTAGAGGCATGTCTCTGGTTTACTTATTATTAAAGGTCCCTTATGCCCTATTGTACTCATCCAATCTTTTCTATATCAAGTTATTCATCGTTTGCGGCTCTCTCTCTTCTCTAAAAGAAGTGTGCCGAGTCTGGTGTGTCATATCCAGAGTCTAAGGGTGTCTAGTTTGGTGTCTGTAATATCCAAACCATTCAATCTAGGAGTAATCAAGAGTTCATTCAATCCCTCTGTGTGTCACCATCAGATCCACACGCCTCTGAAGGACTTGAGTTTTAGATTCGTTCGTTTGCAAGGATTATCCATTCCCCATCACCAAGACGATCCTAGGAGACGCATCAGGGATTGAGCACCAGATAGACTTTGTGCCAGGATCAACACTTCCAAACCGTCAGCATATAGAAGCAATCCGGTTGAGACCAAGGAGTTGCAAAGACAAGTGGAAGAACTCATGGAGAAGGGCTATATCCGGGAGAGTTTGAGCCCATGTGCTGTACCAGTGCTCCTAGTGCCTAAGAAGGATGGTACATGGCGAATGTGTGTTGATTGTAGATCAATCAACAACATCACAGTGAAGTATCGCCACCCTATCCCTAAGACTTGATGATATGCTTGATGAATTACATGGTTCTTGCATCTTTCTAAGATAGATTTAAAAAGTGGTTATCATCAGATTAGGATGAAAGAAGGAGATGAATGGAAAAACTGCATTTAAAACTAAGCATGGATTGTATGAATGGTTAGTTATGCCATTTGGATTAACCAATGCACCTAGTACATTCATGAGGTTAATGAATCATGTTCTTAGATCATTCATAGGCATATCGGTTGTAGTATACTTTGATGACATCTTAGTGTATAGCAAGAACCTAGAAGAGCATTTAGATCATCTTAAGGCTGTCTTGAGTGTTCTAAGGAATGAGAAGCTTTATGCCAACCTAAAGAAGTGCACCTTTTGCACGGATAACTTGGTTTTCCTAGGCTTTGTTGTGAGTGCAGATGGAGTTAAGGTTGATGAGGAGAAGATCAAGGCAATCAAGGAATGGCCGAGTCCAACCTCAGTAGGAGAAGTGAGGAGTTTCCATGGACTTGCCGGCTTCTATAGGAGATTTGTCAAGGACTTTAGCACCATTGCAGCTCCCTTAACTGAAGTTATAAAGAAGGATGTTGGTTTCAAGTGGGGAGAAGCACAAGAGAAGGCTTTCCAGAGCCTAAAAGAGAAGCTTACTCAATCACCTCTTCTTATGCTTCCTGACTTTACCAAAACTTTTGAAATAGAATGTGATGCCTCAGGAATTGGTATTGGTGCCGTGTTGATGCAGGATAGGAAACCCATTGCCTACTTCAGTGAGAAGCTTGGAGGAGCCACACTCAACTATGCAACATATGACAAGGAACTCTATGCCTTTGTGAGGGCCTTACAAACGTGGCAACACTACTTGTGGCCCAAGGAGTTTGTCATTCACACTGATCATGAGTCCCTCAAGTATCTAAAAGGGCAGAGTAAGCTTAGCAAGAGACACGCAAGGTGGGTTGAATTCATTGAGAACTTCCCATACGTGATCAAGTATAAACAAGGTAAGGAGAATGTAGTTGCTGATGCACTATCTCGAAGGTATGTTCTCTTGACCACTCTAGATGCTAAGTTACTTGGGTTTGAGTAGATAAAAGATATGTATGATACTGATCATGACTTCAAGGAAGCTTATGCTTCATGTGCTAAGTTTGCCTCAGGGCATTACTTTAGAAAGGAGGGTTACTTGTTCTATGACAACAGATTGTGTGTGCCTAATTGCTCTTTGAGAGATCTTTTTTTCAGGGAATCCCATGGGGGCAGTCTAATGGGACACTTTGGGATTGCCAAGACCTTAAAAGTTTTACAGGATCACTTCTATTGGCCGCATATGAAGAGAGATGTGGAAAGGATATGTGGAAGGTGTGCTACTTGCAAGCATGCCAAGTCCCAAGTTCAAAACCAGGGTTTGTATACTCCTTTACCTATTCCACACCATCCCTGGAATGACATTTCTATGGATTTCATTGTTGGTTTGCCTAGAACTAGGACTGGAAAGGATTCTATCTTTGTTGTTGTTGATAGGTTCTCTAAGATGGCACACTTCATAGCATGTCATAAGACTGATGATGCATTGCATATAGCTAAATTGTTCTTTAAGGAGGTTGTACGTTTGCATGGCATGCCTAGAACCATAGTTTCTGATAGGGACACTAAGTTTCTTAGTTACTTTTGGAAGACACTTTGGTCTAAGTTAGGTACTAAGCTTTTGTTCTCTACTACATGTCATCCACAAACTGATGGGCAAACTGAGGTAGTTAATAGGACATTAGGAACACTCCTGCGTGCA
The DNA here is from genome assembly GCA_905132885.1 of Moricandia moricandioides. NCBI lineage: Eukaryota > Viridiplantae > Streptophyta > Magnoliopsida > Brassicales > Brassicaceae > Moricandia > Moricandia moricandioides. Next base: position 13,893 of record CAJHQQ010004611.1, on the reverse strand, counting down.
TTCATTAGAAAGAACTTAAGAACATGGGAGGAATACTTGCCACATTGTGAATTTGCATACAATCATGCTATGCATTCTGCTTCTAAGTATTCTCCATTTGAAATTGTTTATGGGTTCAATCCCACCTCTCATTTGGATCTAATGCCTTTACCTGAGTGTGAAAGGACAAGTCTAGATGGCAAGAAGAAGGCCAAGTTGGTTCAACAGATTCATGAGAAGGCCAGACAAAACATTGAGCAGAAGACCAAGCTTTATGAGAAGCAAGCAAACAAGGGGAGACGTGTGAGGACCTTTGAAGTTGGTGACCAAGTTTGGTTGCACCTAAGGAAGGATAGGTTCCCCAACGAGAGGAAGTCCAAACTGATGCCAAGGGTTGATGGACCCTTTGAGATCATCCACAAGATCAATGACAATGCCTACAAGCTTGATCTCCAAGGTAAGTACGATGTATCAAATAGCTTCAATGTCACTGACTTGGCTCCTTTTGTTGTAGATGGACCTGATTTGAGGACAAATCCTTTTCAAGAGGGAGGGGATGATGTGATCATGGACCGGATCACTAAGGAGGACAATGAGGAGAGTTTAGATGAGCAACATGAAGCCACAATGCATCAACCATTTGATGAGGATGCTCTAACCATTCCTGAAGGTCCCATGACTCGTTCCAGAGTCAAGAAGCTCAAGGAGAATGTTGTTGGATTACTCACTTCACATCCACAACAAGAAGGTCTTGGACAAGGTTTGATCCGAGATGTCTTGATCACCATTCAAGCCATCTCTACACCAAACTGAGGTAGTGTCTAGGCAGACATGGAGTGCGTGCTCTTTTCCTTGCTTTTGGTTTTGTCCCACGAGGTTTTCCAGGAGGAAGGTTTTTAACGAGGCCACAACATGTCTACAAATCACCTAAGTGCTACACTCGGTCCAAGTCTAATAGAAGTTACTTGTTATTTCATTTTAAACTTTAGACTATAGTTTTTATTTCTTTCCTTTTTTGAATCATTGTCGAAACCCTAGAGGCATGTCTCTGGTTTCTTATTTAAAGGGTCCCTTATGCCCTATTGTACTCACGCAACCTTTTCTATTGAAGTCATTCATCTTTTGCGGCTCTCTCTCTCTCTAAAAGAAGTGTGCCGAGTCTGGTGTGTCATATCCAGAGCTTAAGGGTGATAAGTTTGGTGTGTAATATCCAAACCATTCATCTAGGAGTATCAAGAGTTCATTCATCCCTCTTGTGTCACCATCCAATCCACACGCCTTGAAGGACTTGAGTCTTTTGATTCGTTCTTGCAAGGATTATCCATTCCCATCAACCAAAGAGCATCCTAGGGACGCATCAAGTGGAGAGGGAAAACCCCAACTCCCTTCTTTTCTTCTTATTTCTTGTTGTTATTTTCGACCAGAGAGGGATACATTATATAGAGAGAGATAGATACATTAGGGTTTTTAAGATTCAAACAGAGCAAGTGGAGCCTTCTGCTTCCCAACGGTCATATTGACAATTCAAACCAGTTTGAACACTGTGATGTAGTCGGTTCATGTAGTCGATTCATGTAGTCGACTATATGATGTAGTTGAGGCATGTAGTCGACTATATTATCGGACTATGTAGTTGATGCATGTAGTTGATGCATGTAATCGACTATATCACATGACTATGTCACCAGATCCCAAGTCTTTGCTCACAACCCTTTATAAAGCTTTATAATTCTTGTTGGGTTCAACTCCACTGCTCCATCTCATCTCTCATAAGATCATTTGTCTCTCTTCAAGTTAACAGGCATGCTTGCAAGTAGCACACCTTCCACATATTCTCTCCACATCTCTCTTCATGTGCGGCCAATAGAAGTGATCCTGTAAAACTTTCAAGGTCTTGGCAATCCCAAAGTGTCCCATTAGACTGCCCCCATGGGATTCCCTGACAAAAAGGTCTCTCAAAGAGCAATTAGGCACACACAATCTATTGTAAAAGAATAAGTAATCATCCTTTCTAAAGTAATGCCCTGAGGCAAACTTTGCACATGAAGCATAAGCTTCCTTGAAATCAAGATCAGTATCATACATATCTTTTATCTGCTCAAATCCAAGTAACTTAGCATCTAAAGTTGTCAAGAGAAGATACCTCCGAGATAGTGCATCAGCAACTACATTCTCCTTACCTTGTTTGTACTTGATCACGTATGGGAAGGTCTCAATGAATTCAACCCACCTTGCGTGTCTCTTGCTAAGCTTACTCTGCCCTTTTAGATACTTGAGGGACTCATGATCAGTGTGAATGACAAACTCCTTGGGCCACAAGTAGTGTTGCCACGTTTGTAAGGCCCTCACAAAGGCATAGAGTTCCTTGTCATATGTTGCATAGTTGAGTGTGGCTCCTCCAAGCTTCTCACTGAAGTAGGCAATGGGTTTCCTATCCTGCATCAACACGGCACCAATACCAATTCCTGAGGCATCACATTCTATTTCAAAAGTTTTGGTAAAGTCAGGAAGCATAAGAAGAGGTGATTGAGTAAGCTTCTCTTTTAGGCTCTGGAAAGCCTTCTCTTGTGCTTCTCCCCACTTGAAACCAACATCCTTCTTTATAACTTCAGTTAAGGGAGCTGCAATGGTGCTAAAGTCCTTGACAAATCTCCTATAGAAGCCGGCAAGTCCATGGAAACTCCTCACTTCTCCTACTGAGGTTGGACTCGGCCATTCCTTGATTGCCTTGATCTTCTCCTCATCAACCTTAACTCCATCTGCACTCACAACAAAGCCTAGGAAAACCAAGTTATCTGTGCAAAAGGTGCACTTCTTCAAGTTGGCATAAAGTTTCTCACTTCTTAAAACACTCAAGACAGCCTTAAGATGATCTAAATGCTCTTCTAGGTTCTTGCTATACACTAAGATGTCATCAAAGTATACTACAACCGAAATGCCTATGAATGATCTAAGAACATGATTCATTAACCTCATGAATGTACTAGGTGCATTGGTTAATCCAAATGGCATAACTAACCACTCGTACAATCCATGCTTAGTCTTAAAGGCAGTTTTCCATTCATCTCCTTCTTTCATCCTAATCTGATGATAACCACTTTTTAAATCTATCTTAGAAAAGATGCAAGAGCCATGCAATTCATCAAGCATATCATCAAGTCTAGGGATAGGGTGGCGATACTTCACTGTGATGTTGTTGATTGATCTACAATCAACACACATACGCCATGTACCATCCTTCTTAGGCACTAGGAGCACTGGCACAGCACATGGGCTCAAACTCTCTCGGATATAGCCCTTCTCCATGAGTTCCTCTACTTGTCTTTGCAACTCCTTGGTCTCAACCGGATTGCTTCTATATGCTGGACGGTTTGGAAGTGTAGATCCTGGCACAAAGTCTATCTGGTGCTCTATCCCTCTCAATGGTGGTAAACCAATGGGATTGTCCTCTGGAAATACATCTTGAAACTCCTGCAAAAGAGAAACCATTTCACTCGGATACACCGGTGTAGAATCAGTTAAGTTCAATAAAGCTTCTTTGAACACAAGTAAGATAGCTGATTGTTTAGAGTTGAGAGTTCTTTTGATGTCACCCATGTTGGCATAGAAGTTTGGCTGCTTAGTTCCAGCCGGTTTTAGATCAATCTCCTTCTTCTTTTGGAGTTGAATCTGATCTTGTTGCACTTCTTTGGGTGTCAAGGGAACCAGAGTATTCTTCTTGCCCTTGAATAGAAAGGAATGCTTGTTGGTGAAGCCATCATGGATCACACGTCTATCTGATTGCCATGGTCTTCCAAGAAGTATGTGACCGGCTTGCATAGGCAACACATCACACAAGACTTCATCTTCATATCTCCCAATGGCTAAGGGAATGAGAACTTGACTTGAAACCTTCATGGTGCCTTCTTCATTCAGCCATTGCAACTTATAAGGTTTGGGATGCTTTTGAACCTTCAATCCCAACTTCTGCAACCGGGGCAAATGTCTCCTTGTAGTCTTCTCCATACTTCTGAGTAAATCCCTTAGCAACAAGTCTTGCTTTGTACCTCTCAATTTCTCCTGAGCTTGTGTATTTGATAGTATACACCCATCGACAACCTACAACTTTCTTGTTGCTTGGTAGATTCACCACGTCCCATGTCCCATTCTTGAGCATAGATGCAATCTCTTCCTTCATTGCATTAACCCAAACTTCACTCATACAAGCTTCTTCATAACTTGTAGGGATTCTGTGCTGATCAATCTTAGACAAGAAAGCTTGATGTGTGCTTGGAAGATGAGCCACTGAACAATAGCCTTGAATTGGATGAGCAATAGCATGGTTGTTGTAGTAAACTCTAGTGTTCTTCCAATTTTCAGGGCCATGTCTTATTCTTTCACTTCTTCTTAAAGGTTGTGAAGCTGGTTCGTTTTCTGACTCAGTTTCCTCAGAATCTTCAACAACTGCATCTTCTAATGAAGCAGAGCTTGATTCATCCAACTCTTGTGATTCCCCCTCTCCAGTATCTCCATCAGACTTTGAAGTTGACCTTTCTTCCTCAACATGATCACTCCCTTCACTAGAATCTTCACTCTGGATGAGAGGTGTTCCTTGATTGGTTTCTCCATACTCAGTTGGAGTTGGTGTGTGTCTTGAACCAGCGAGTGTGTGTAAACCATCAAGGATGAATCTCAAGGTGGCTGCTCTGTCTCTAGATGATGCGTCCCTAGGATGCTCTTTGGTTGATGGGAATGGATAGATCCTTGCAAGAACGAATCAGAGACTCAAGTCCTTCAAGGCGTGTGGGTTGAATGGTGACACAAGAGGGATGGATGATCTCTTGATACTCCTAGATGAATAACTTGGATATGACACACCAAATTAGACACCCTTAGACTCTGGATACTACACACCAGAACTCGACACCTTTCTAGAGAGAGAGCCGTCAAGGAGAAAAGATAACTTGATATTAAAAAGCTGGATGATTACAAGAGGGTGTAGAGAACCCCTTTAAATAAGAAACCAGAGACAAATCCTCTAGGGTTTCGACATTAAGCAAGAAAAGGAAAGAAAGGAAACTATAGTCTAAATTTAACTTAAGCTTAAAAATGGAATAAAAATGTAACTTCTTTGAGTCTTGGACCGAGATAGGACTTAGGTGATGTGTAGACAAGTTGTGGCCTCGTTAAAAACCTTCCTCCTGGAAAACCTCGTGGGACAAAACCAAAAGCAAGGAAAAGAGCACGCACCCCATGTCTTGCCTAGACACTAACTCAGTTTGATGTAGACATGGCTTGAATGGTGATCAAGACATCTCGGATCAGACCTTGTCCAAGACCTTCTTGTTGTGGATGTGAAGTGAGTAATCCAACACATTCTCCTTAAGCTTCTTGACTCTGGAACGAGTCATGGGACCTTCAGGAATGGCTAGAGCATCATCACCAAGTTGCTGGTGCAATGTGGCTTCTTGTGGCTCTTCTAGACTCTCCTTGTTCTCCTTAGTGATCCGGTCCATGATCACAGCAAATGCACTCTTAAAGGTTGCATCCTCAAGCTCTTCAGGTTCATGTTCATGCTTCCATTCTTTGGTGCTTTCCATGATCACATCATCCCCTCCCTCTTCAAAAAGATTTGTCCTCAAATCTGTTTTACCTACAATAGAGGGGACCAAGTCAGTAACATTGAAGTTTAAAATCAGATTACACTTACCTTGCAAGCCTCTTTGATAGGCATTGTTGCTGACTGGTTTGGATATGTAGAAGGCACTAATCCATTTAGTTCCTGATTCATTACTTAAACCTGACATGTCGAAACAAAGCAAGTTAGCACATGAAAGTTTATCAAAGAGTAATAATCTTATCCCAAATTGGTTTTTGCTCGGTTTTGGCTTGTGTGCTGCTTCTGGTGGTGCTTCTTTGATGAGGATGAAGCTAGTGACGTCTTGGTGCTTATCCTGATCCAAATCAGGGGGCTTGAACCGCTTGTCTTCCACATGCTTGTTCTTTCTTCTTGTATGCTTCCAAGCTTCATCATAATCTGCACATGGCTCTTTTGACAAAAACAAGTGCATCATATCTGTGTAATTGATAAAGAACTCTTGAAAACATGATCATCCGGTCCATGATCACATCATATGCACTCTTAAAGGTTGCATGCTTGGTGCTTTCCAGGATCACAATCACTGTCTCTCCCTGGATCACTTGAAGGGGGCGTGGGTGGATGATAGATGATGGTGATGGACTTTGCTAAAGAGCTATGGATTGCTCAGAAGCTGTTTTGCTACTCTCAAACGCAGGATAACCCTGGGTATTGTCTGAGATGGATCACAGAAGTTGAATTCTTCCTTAGTGTGATGTAAAACACGTCCACAATGTGAACAAAGGAGACAAGTCTCACAGAACAATCAGGTTTTGCACCAAAAGGCAGTTTTTATTGAAAATATCGATTGAATGAGTACATGAACGTGAAAGAGGCTTATAATGCCTAAACTAATCCCTAATCCTTACATATTGGTTTAGGACGTCCTAATCCAATTTAAGATTGGTTTACTACTCCTAATCCTATTAAAACTTGGTTTACATAACTGAAATTACAAATAAAATAAATAAACCAACAAGCTGGTTCTTCTTTGGTTTCCTCCTTGGCACGACTTGAACTTGATTTGGAGTGTCTCCTAATGGGTTTTAGATCCTCCACGTCCTTTTGGTCCAGCAAGAAAGCAAGTGGATCAAGCATCTGGTTGCAACTCTCTTTTTGGGCTGAAAAAGCCTTATTTTGAGCAACTTCAAATCTAACCCAATCCAGAAACTTCCTGACATGTTTTCCTTGTTATCCATACATAATTGGACGAGGAGAATGGTCTCCATAGCTCCTGTTAAGCTCAGGTATGTTGCTGATCTTTCCTGGATTGTTTATCGTCCATCTGAATGCACCTTTATCGCCTTCTTCAGGTTCAATCAGCTCATCCTCTTCAGACTCGTCCAGTTCAGCATCACTTCCTGATTCATCCAACTTAAACAGATTCAGCTTCCCATCTGATACTTCTCCATTTATGGTTGTACCAAGGCATCTTCCCTTCTCTCTATCCAGAACCTCATAGATCATTCCAATGAGACCATGAAACTGTCCATTAAGCCAAGCATTGATCAGTAGCTTAGCCATTCCATACATTGAATCCATATCTTGAGTTTGAGACTGATCAGGCTGATCAAGGCTGCACCATTCCCTCCTCCTTTAAAAGGATTTGTCCTCAAATCCAAGACTTGTAAACAAATAGGTCCATGATCAGTTAATTCCAATGTTCCTGTGCTGCGAATGAGAAATATCATCACAAACTGAGTCTCTCCAGGGTCAAACACAAAGTATTGCAACCCCTCTTCATGCCACAAGAACTGCTTCGAATTGTGCTTAATATCATTAGCTATTAAAGCAGATGGTTCCTCCACTTTGTTAAGTTTGAGGCTGACTGCTTCTCTCCATGATGATGCCTCACACGTTCTGCTCATGAACATGAGACCATATACTCTCAGTTTATTCTCCTTCTGATCAGGTGGTCGTGTGGTTTGGTCCCCATACTCATCCTCCACTTCTGGCTTGTCTTTAACCACCACCAGTTTCTGTATTTCTCCTCTCAGGTTGTCCTGATTAGTTATGAACCTGATCAAGGACGTGTTGCCTCCTGACTCTCCTTCATTCTCTCTGAAACTAGTTTGTATCACACCATTCTCTCTCCCTTTAAAAAGATTTGACCACAAATCTTGTTTTTCAAGAGTGAATGAACCTTGCAAATTGAGCTTGAATGCAGCTGCTTTCTGATCCAGAATTTTTTTATTTCTTCTGATCACACACAAGCTTCCTCCTGGTTCAAACACAACTTGTTGCAGGCCCTTGACAACTCTCAGATGCTCCACTAAGCTGAGCTGAAGACATACCATAGGTTTGATCAGAAACTGACAAGATAAACTCTTAAAGCTATCACCTTTCTCAACAGTAGAAAGCACCAATTCAAGAGCATTAGATGACCCTCCAGGAACTTTTTCTTCTTGTTTTCTTTGATCAGGCACGTGGCCACACTCAGCTTCTGCAACTTGTGCCTCCTCCTCTAGTTTTAGACAAAGAGCTGTTGGTTCTGGTTCAGTTTTATGACTCTCCTCAATCTGTTTTATTGGTGAAGCTAATATAGAAGCTTGCAGCTTTTCCTCCTCTTGTTTCAATGATAGAACAGGAACCACAGATCTTCTCTCAGCCGGTTTTGATGGCAATTCAGACCAACATGCAGGCTGATCTAAAGTAGTAAGCTTTGTTGCTGCTTCTGGTTTTAGTTTTGGAAGGTTCCACTGCGAGACGAACCTCTTCTTCATCAAGGTCTTCATCTCAACCCATGAAATAATTTGTGGTTTTTTTGCAAATCTCCTAGTTTTGATAAACTCTCTGCCACCATGAGAATGCACTTCCACAGAGTCCATTGACTGCTAGACATACCTTTTTCCTTTCTGTGTAGTATTGGAGTCCAAAGAAAAACTCCATCTTCTTTTCCCAATCAAGGTATGCCTCTGTATCAATCTTCCCATAGAAGAATGGAATTGTAAGCTCTTCTTCATATCCAGACATAGAATACAGCTTGTTAACTGATAGATTTCGTGCTCCCTTGTTAAAAACTTCAAACCCTAACCTTCAAGAGGCTCTGATACCACTTGGTACGGCCGTGGAATGGCTGTCTCTCCCTGGATCACTTGAAGGGGGCGTGGGTGGATGATAGATGATGGTGATGGACTTTGCTAAAGAGCTATGGATTGCTCAGAAGCTGTTTTGCTACTCTCAAACGCAGGATAACCCTGGGTATTGTCTGAGATGGATCACAGAAGTTGAATTCTTCCTTAGTGTGATGTAAAACACGTCCACAATGTGAACAAAGGAGACAAGTCTCCAGAACAATCAGGTTTTGCACCAAAAGGCAGTTTTTATTGAAAATATCGATTGAATGAGTACATGAACGTGAAAGAGGCTTATAATGCCTAAACTAAATCCCTAATCCTTAACCATATTGGTTTAGGACGTCCTAATCCAATTTAAGATTGGTTTACTACTCCTAATCCTATTAAAACTTGGTTTACATAACTGAAATTACAAATAAAATAAATAAACCAACAAGCTGGTTCTTCTTTGGTTTCCTCCTTGGCACGACTTGAACTTGATTTGGAGTGTCTCCTAATGGGTTTTAGATCCTCCACGTCCTTTTGGTCCAGCAAGAAAGCAAGTGGATCAAGCATCTGGTTGCAACTCTCTTTTTGGGCTGAAAAAGCCTTATTTTGAGCAACTTCAAATCTAACCCAATCCAGAAACTTCCTGACATGTTTTCCTTGTTATCCATACATAATTGGACGAGGATAATGGTCTCCATAGCTCCTGTTAAGCTCAGGTATGTTGCTGATCTTTCCTGGATTGTTTATCGTCCATCTGAATGCACCTTTATCGCCTTCTTCAGGTTCAATCAGCTCATCCTCTTCAGACTCGTCCAGTTCAGCATCACTTCCTGATTCATCCAACTTAAACAGATTCAGCTTCCCATCTGATACTTCTCCATTTATGGTTGTACCAAGGCATCTTCCCTTCTCTCTATCCAGAACCTCATAGATCATTCCAATGAGACCATGAAACTGTCCATTAAGCCAAGCATTGATCAGTAGCTTAGCCATTCCATACATTGAATCCCATATCTTGAGTTTGAGACTGATCAGGCTGATCAAGGCTGCACCATTAACCTCTTCACTGAATAAACAGAATTGTTTATCTTCTTTAGATGGCTTAGAGACTGGTTCCTTTCCATCAAGGCTTTCAATCTTCTTCTCCCACTCAGCTTTGCCATGGAATGGGGGTATCTTGATCTTCAAACCAGCAAGCTCATCTCCCTGGTTCATCCTTCTCTTCTGGACACGCCTATGTCTTCTTGAGGATGAACTGAGGTGCTCATACTCTTCATCAGTCTCCTCATAACCATCATGCTCTTGGCGAGTGGTTTGGCGATTTGCTTGGTGTGCCGCTTGTGGTCTCTCTTCTCTCCTAGTCTCTTGGTTTGGTAAGTGACTAGTAGCTCTCCTTATGTCTTCTCTTAACTCTCTTCTGATGTCACTGAGGCTGGTCCTCATCATCTCGGTCATGGTTGCCACCATGTTTTGATTGAGTTGAGCCGACATAGCCTCCATGAGAAGTTGACGAGTTAAGCTTCTTCTTCAGACTTGGCTTCCATGTTTCCTGCACGCAAGGGTAACCAAAATAACCAGTAAAAGGTTTCTAGGGAAGAAGACAAGCAAAAAGGAAAAAGAAAACAAGCAAAAAGGAAAAGCAAACAAGCTTACAATGCAAGACAAAAGTGAAAAGGAAATCGGCAAGCAAAAAGGAAAAAGATTCAAGCAAAAAGGAAACACTTCTAAGCTTTTTCCTAATCACTCCTAAGGTTTTCTAGCACCCTAATAGTCTCAATATGCTCGTGTTCAAGGTGATAGACAAGCTAAACTAATGCACAAAGTGATCGACAACAAGGTACATGCGGCTAGGGTTTTTATCTCTCTAGGGTTTTCGCATGAAACCAAAAAAGGAAAGTCTAAAATTTCTTGTCTAAACACTTATGCAGTCACGAGCAGCCCCTAAACAAAGAGTTCTAATGCTTATTCAAGATGATATAGATTGATATAGATGATACACGGATGAGACAAACAAAAAGAAACAAGAGAATACAAAGGATAGCGAGTACTTCCCAACCAAAGTTGCTCTGATACCACCTGATGCGTCCCTAGGATGCTCTTTGGTTGATGGGAATGGATAATCCTTGCAAGAACGAATCAAAAGACTCAAGTCCTTCAAGGCGTGTGGATTGGATGGTGACACAAGAGGGATGGATGATCTCTTGATACTCCTAGATGAATGGTTTGGATATTACACACCAAACTAGACACCCTTAGGCTCTGGATATGACACACCAGACTCGGCACACTTCTTTTAGAGAGAGAGAGAGCCGCAAAGATGAATAAACTTGTATAGAAAAGATTCGATGATTACATAAGGGTGTAGAGAACCCTTTAAATAAGAAACCAGAGACAAATCCTCTAGGGTTTCGACAATGAACCAAAAAAGGAAAGAAATAAAACTATAGTCTAAGTTTAACATAAGTTTAGAATGAAATAAAAATGGAACTTCATGTAGTCTTGGACCGAGAATAGCACTTAGGTGATTTGTAGACAAGTTGTGGCCTCGTTAAAAACCTTCCTCCTGGAAAACCTCGTGGGACAAAACCAAAAGCAAGGAAAAGAGCACGCACTCCATGTCTGCCTAGACACTACCTCAGTTTGGTGTAGAGATGGCTTGAATGGTGATCAAGACATCTCGGATCAAACCTTGTCCAAGACCTTCTTGTTGTGGATGTGAAGTGAGTAATCCAACAACATTCTCCTTTAGCTTCTTGACTCTGGAACGAGTCATGGGACCTTCAGGAATGGCTAGAGCATCCTCACCGAGTGGTTGATGCATTGTGGCTTCATGTGGCTCATCTAGACCCTCCTTGTCCTCCTTAGTGATCCGGTCCATGATCACCTCATATGCACTCTTAAAGGTTGCATGCTTGGTGCTTTCCAGGATCACATCACATGTCTTGATCAGACCACCTCCCTCGAGCAGAGTCCTTTAGTTTATTCTTTCTTTTGTACTTATGATGCGTCCCTAGGATGCTCTTTGGTTGATGGGAATGGATAGATCCTTGCAAGAACGAATCAGAGACTCAAGTCCTTCAAGGCGTGTGGATTGAATGGTGACACAAGAGGGATGGATGATCTCTTGATACTCCTAGATGAATAACTTGGATATGACACACCAAATTAGACACCCTTAGGTCTCTGGATATTACACACCAGAACTCGACACCTTCTAGAGAGAGAGAGAGCCGACAAGAATGAATGTAACTTGTTTAATAAAAGACTGGATGATTACAAGAGGGTGTAGAGAACCCTTTAAATAGGAAACCAGAGAACATACTCTCTAGGGTTTCGACCATAAACCAAAAAAGGAAAGAAAGAAAACTATAGTCTGAGTTTAACATAAGTTTAGAATGAAATAAAAATGGAACTTCATGTAGTCTTGGACCGAGAATAGCACTTAGGTGATGTGTAGACAAGTTGTGGCCTCGTTAAAAACCTTCCCTCCTGGAAAACCTCGTGGGACAAAACCAAAAGCAAGGAAAAGAGCACACACCCCATGTCTTGCCTAGACACTAACTCAGCTTGATGTAGAGATGGCTTGAATGGTGATCAAGACATCTCGGATCAGACCTTGTCCAAGACTTTGTTGTTGTGGATGTGAAGTGAGTAATCCAACAACCTTCTCTTTGAGCTTCTTGACTCTGGAACGAGTCATGGGACCTTCAGGAATGGCTAGAGCATCCTCATCACGTGGTTGATGCATTGTGGCTTCATGTGGCTCATCTAGACTCTCCTCCTTGTTCTCCTTAGTGATCCGGTCCATGATCACAACAAATGCACTCTTAAAGGTTGCATCCTCAAGCTCTTCAGGTTCATGTTCAAGCTTCCATTCTTTAGTGCTTTCCATGATCACATCATCCCCTCCCTCTTCAAAAAGATTTGTCCTCAAATCTGTTTTACCTACAATAGAGGGGACCAAGTCAGTAACATTGAAGTTTAAAATCAGATTACACTTACCTTGCAAGCCTCTTTGATAGGCATTGTTGCTGACTGGTTTGGATATGTAGAAGGCACTAATCCATTTAGTTCCTGATTCATTACTTAAACCTGACATGTCGAAACAAAGCAAGTTAGCACATGAAAGTTTATCAAAGAGTAATAATCTTATCCCAAATTGGTTTTTGCTCGGTTTTGGCTTGTGTGCTGCTTCTGGTGGTGCTTCTTTGATGAGGATGAAGCTAGTGACGTCTTGGTGCTTATCCTGATCCAAATCAGGGGGCTTGAACCGCTTGTCTTCCACATGCTTGTTCTTTCTTCTTGTATGCTTCCAAGCTTCATCATAATCTGCACATGGCTCTTTTGACAAAAACAAGTGCATCATATCTGTGTAATTGATAAAAGAACTCTTGAAAACATGATCACTTACCTTAGCATGCTCACCTGGTCGCCATATATAGGATTGAGATGTTTTAAACTTAGAAAAGTTCAAAGATAGCCAATACAGGATCACCCGATTTGTAGAACCCATAACTCTTTCATATGAGAAGGTTTTGACTTGATTCCAATTCGACGTGAGCCCCTGATGAGTTAAGTTTCCATGGCAGTCGAGTTTGATGGTTAACTCCTTGTGGTTGTTGAGATATGACCCTCGGACTGTCCCTATGTCAAGGCTGGCGGCTAGACAGTTTCCAAGGTTTGATGGTTGCATCATCAACTTAGCCAACAACCCATTCTTGATACTCTGATCATTATCATAGCTTCTCTTTTCGAAAATGGTAGATCTCAAAACAGTTTGACCTGTACTCACAGCAAGCAAATCAGGCTTCATGTTTTTCTTTGAGTTTAGATAGTTACCCCGGGTTGGTTTCTTTGGAGATTGTTGTAGACTAAGTTCCAAGTCGTGTCTTGATAGCTCCACTTCTCCTTTCTTGTACCAAACAAAAGGAGTGAACAGAAAAGTACCTAAGAAGGTCCTTTGGAAATCACATGGATCAAAGACAATTAGTTGATTCATTCTATGAGCTCCCTGAGGTTCCTTGGGTGTCTTCTCTGCTACTAGGTGTTGTGTTAAAGGGACCATGACGTTCTGAACAGGCTGTTCTTCTTTATGAAAGATATGGGAGGCTACTTTGTCTTGATCTTCTTGGGTAGGCACAACCGGTGCTGGTTCTTGATGCTGTGTTTCAATGGATGGACGTGTGGTGTTGGTCCGTTTGATTTGCTTCTCCACACCCATCATTACTTGTA
>CAJHQQ010004610.1:0-25767 GCA_905132885.1 Moricandia moricandioides | reverse complement strand
GCAATCCCAAAGAGTGAACTCAAATCGTGCAAATAATATGTAAAGGTACTCGATAACTCCTAATCTAGTACTCCATCACCCTAAATTGTTCTAAATTTCGAGCTAAATCACAAAAAATTGTTTTTTTCAAACCTTAAAAACTTCTCTAAACTAAGAGATTTAGAGAATATACCTTGATGATTGGTTGATTAAGTGAAGTAAACATATATAAGGGTGAAAATCGAGTGGGTCAGGTTCAAGAACGAGCAAAATTGGCCAAAAATTGAATGAGAAATCGAGTGTGGAACTCAGTGAGGATTTTGGCAGTGTTGGGAAAAGTGTTTTATGAAATGGGGTCGTGTCGAGTTATACCTACTCGACACTTGAAAGTCGATCGATGGTCCTATAGGGGCTTCGATTGATGGTCTGTTATGTGACTCCTTTTTCACTTAAAATATTCGTAAATGCATAAATAAATATTATATACTTATTGTTAGTTAATTAGTTATTATTATTACATATATATATATATTTTAAAAAATATATATATATATATATATATATTGAATAAAATTTATTGGGTTGCCTCCCACTTAGCGGTTGTTTAAAGTCATTAGGTTGAAAAAAATAGACTTATCATTCGGGGTCAGGGACCTCTAGACGCATGGACTGAGTATGCGGAATTTTGGCTTCAGCCCAGTAATGTTTCACTCTCTACCCATTCACCATGAAATTCTCTCCTTTAGGATTAATTAGGACAATCGTCCCATAAGGCGTAACTTCTTTAATGGTGAAGGGTCCAGACCAACGAGAACGTAGTTTTACGGGAAACAAAGTCAACCGAGAGTTGTACATGAGTACTTGATTGTTCGGTTCGAAATGCCTAGAAATGGTTTTCTTGTGGTGATAAGGCTTCGTTCTCTCCTTGTACAATTTCGAGTTTTTGTAGGTGCGATACCTAATTTTGTCCAGCTCATTTAGCTGGATTTATCTCTTTTCTGCCGTGGGCTTAGCATCATAATTTGTCGTTTTGATGGCCCATTATGCTTTGTGCGCTAGCTCAATTGGGTTTTCCATACATTAAGTGAACGGGGTGGTTCCTAAAGGTGTTTTAAAATCGGTTCGGTAAGCCCAAAGTGCATCAGCTAACTTCAAAGACCAATCTTTATGGGTTGATCTTACTATCTTTTCTAAGATTTCTTTGATTTGACAGTTGGATACTTCTACTTGTCCGCTGGTCTGAGGATGAGAAGGTGTAGCTACTCGATGGTGAACTCCATGCTTCTTGAGTAGTTTTTTGAATACTCTGTTTATAAAGTGGGTACCTCCGTCGCTTATATCTACTCGAGGAACTCCAAATCTAGGGAAGATGATGCTCTCATAAAGTTTAACGCCTATAGAAGCGTGATTTTTCAGAGTTTTTATTGCTTCGACCCATTTGGATACATAGTCTACAGCGACCAATATGTATTTGTTTCCGTTTGAGGAAGGGAAATGACCCATGAATCGATGCCCCAGCAATCAAACACTTCAACATCAAGTGAGAAATTTTGTTCCATTTAATTTCTCTTGCTGATTTTTCCTCTTCTTTGGTTGGGGCTGCATTTCGCTACATAGGCTTGAGCATCTCGAAACATAGTTGGCCACCAAAAGTCTTCTTGTAGGATTTTTGATACTGTCTTAAAACTTACAAAATGTCCGGCGTAATCGATTCCATGACAATCATACATAATTTACAGAACGTCTCTTTCAGCAACACATCTTCTGTATATGCCGTCAGAGCAGTGTTTATAAAGATAAGGTTCATCCCAGTGATATCTCCGGATTTCTCTTAAAAATTTCATTTGTTACATCCTTTGAAGATTTTGGGTTCTACTTCGGCCGCAAGATAGTTTACTATATCTGCATACCAATGTCTATTAGTGGTGTTCAGTGCACACACCCTCCAACTTAAACTTCTACCTCCGGGAGAATCATAATTTGGAATCGAAGGATTACAACTGATGTTGATATCTATTGGAATGATTATTTCATCATCCTTCTCGAATGTACCGTCGATCGATGGTGTCTGGACAAAATCGATCAACACCTCATGGCTATAGTCGTTCGATGGTCTTAGCATGTCGTCACTCGATTCCACTTCATATGCCAAACTGACTCTACCAATGAAGGTCGATTTTTGCTAAGTAGACATTTTCTGTGGGTAAGAAATAATCTATAGGAATGTCGTCATCTACTCTTATTCGTGATAAGCGATCTGTGACTCCGTTTTCCACTCCTTTCTTGTCTTTAACTTCTGTGTCAAATTCTTGGAGACGTCCATCGTATAAGTCTCGGCTTAGCGTCCCTTTTGTTCATTAAGTATTTCAATTCTGCCTGGTCTGTGTAAACAAATACTTTTGAACCGACTAGATAGGATCAGAATTTCTCGAAGGCGAATACCACGACCAATAATTCTTTTTCTGTTGTCGCATAATTGTGTTGTGCATCATCGAGAGTTCTATTGGCATAGTATATAGCATGCAGCTTTTTGTCTTTCTTTTGTCCAAGTACTGAGCCTATCGCGTAATTACTGGCGTCGCACATAATCTTGAATGATATATTCCAGTCCGGTGCTTGAAAAACAGGGGAAAATACGAGCGCTGATTTGATTTCTTTTAAGGCTTCGAGACATTCGGGTGTAAAATCAAATTTCACCTCTTTGCCCAGGAGTGCAGTAAGGGGTCTAGTAATTTTGCTAAAATATTTTATGAATCTCCTATAGAATCCAACATGTCCTATAAAATTTCTAACATCCTTGACATTAGTGGGTGGTGGCATTCATGTCATTACTTTAATCTACGCCTTATCTACCACAATTCTGGCTGTTGAGACCTTGTGTCCCAAGACAATCACATTGTTAACCATAAAATGACATTTTTTCCCAGTTCAAAACCAGATTTTCTCTTCGTATCTAGCTAATACCTTACCAGGTTATCGAGACATGTTTTGAATTTTGGACCATAAGCTGAGAAGTCGTTTATCAAGACCTCCATGAAGTCCTCTATCATTTTGCTGAATATCGACATCATGCATCTCTGGAATGCAGGGGCGTTACAGAGTCCGAATGGCATTCTGCGATATGCAAACTTTCCTTATGGACAGGTAAAGGTGGTCATTTCTTGACCGTCTGGATGTATAAGAATCTGGACGAATCCTGAATACCCGTCGAGAAAACAGTAATATTTGTGGGTTGCAAGCCTTTCTAACATCTGATCGATAAAGGGTAAAGGGAAATGATCTTTTCATGTGGCGGCATTCAGCTTCCTATAATCGATACACATCATGTTTCCGGTGAACAGTTCTTGTAGGGATCAATTCATCTTTGTCGTTCTTTACTACCCTAATTTCTCCTTTCTTCGGAAGAACATGAACTGGACTGACCCAGTTTTTGTGTGAGATCGGGTAAATAACGCCTGCTTCTAGAAGTTTCATGATTTCCTTTTTAACTAATTCCTTCAGGTTAGGGTTCATTCTCCTCTGATGGTCAATGGATGATTTGGATTCATCATCTTGGTGTATCCTATGCATGCATAAATCAGGATAGATTCCCAGGATGTCAACAAATAAATATCCAAAAGCCTTGCGGTGCTTACGCAGTTTATTCAGCAACAGTGCTTGCTCTCCGCTACTAAAGTTGGTATTTATGATTACAAGATACGAGTTCTCGTAAAGAAAATCATATTTTAGACCAGCTGGAAGTGGTTTAAGCTCGATTTTAGGTGCTTACGCTTTTCTCTAATCATCGGTTACAGCATGTTGTCAATCGACAGATATATCGGGTGTCGATCGATGGGGTTTGATAGATCGAGTTCTTCAATATCGACATTGAAAAATTATTCTATGGCATCCATTAACCTTGTATTCTTCAGTCCGATCATGTAACGCGAAGATGTCGCCTTCAGGATATGTGATTGCTCTCTCTAGAGATTTTTTTGAGCACATATCCCTGAATCATTCGTCCGTTAGGTCAGAAAGGTATTCGATATGGTAGGTTTGACCGTCGATCAAAGGCTGATTTATTATCTTTTTCATGTCAAAGACCATTGGTATCTTCCCGATGTTGAGGCATATACGTCCTTCTCTAACATCAATGATCGTTCCGGCAGTGGCCAAGAAAGGTCTTCCTAAGATAATCGGGTTTCTGGGTTCTGCTCATATTTAAGCACTAATCTGCAGGTATATCGCAGTTATGAATGCGCACGGGCTCGTCCTCAACTACACCTTCTGGAATTCTAGTGGACCTATCAGCTAAAACGAGATCGACCCTGGTAGGTTGAAACTGTGTTAGCCCGAGGGTGACTGCAACGGAAAAAGGCATCAGGTTTACACTGGAACCTAAATCGCAGAGGGATCTTTGGAATCTCTCATTGCTAATAGTGCAAACCAAAACAAAACTCCCGGGATCAGGGAGTTTAGCTGGAGTTTTTCCATTAATAATTTTGCTCGCTTCTTTGGATACCATCATGACGCACTGTTATGTTTCATGGAATCCTCGTGATGCCACATCTTTCATGTATTGCTTAATAGCAGATGAAATGTGAATGGCATCGCTTAGCGGAATCTCAATGAATACTTTTTCAAACGCTTTCTTTCATATTGCTCTTTCTAGCTGCTTCTTCATCTTCTTAGCGTTTTTTTTTTTGAGAAAGAGGGGGGGTCGG
This sequence comes from Moricandia moricandioides, assembly GCA_905132885.1. Lineage (NCBI taxonomy): Eukaryota > Viridiplantae > Streptophyta > Magnoliopsida > Brassicales > Brassicaceae > Moricandia > Moricandia moricandioides. Next base: position 21,085 of record CAJHQQ010004610.1, on the reverse strand, counting down.
TTGGTAGACCTTTATTCTATCTGGTTCAGTTGGTTCTAGGTCAGATTTTTGATCACTTCTAACATCAGAGCGTCGATCTATTATAGGTTCAGAATTTTGTTCAACTCTCGGTAATGAGTGTTGATCGATGTCTCCTACTTCCGTGTTCTTTCCCTTCAGTTTAGTAAACAGTTTCTCAAGGTCGTCAGTCTACTCCGATCCATCAGTTTCGGGAGGGATTTCGGGATCTTACTCGTCAATTTCGATCGGGATAGTGTGTGATTTTTCTTTTTCATCTGTTTCAATTTTCGCGAATTCGTCGATAGTGATGCTTTCTTTAATGGCAAGGGTGAGTTGTCTATCACTTCTTAAAGCCACGACATTGTAATGACTCCTGGGGTTAGCGTCCGTTTTGCCAGGTAAGAATATGTCTTCTCTCCTGATGGACATAGCGTTGCTCACAACTTGGTTGTCGATCCTCTTAATATGTTCGCTCAGAGTTTCAAATTTTTCCGTAATCTCTAAGTATATTAGATCTAACTTCTCATTGAGGCCGGCGGCTAATCTACGGTTTCTTATGAAGACTTGGTTCATTTTGACTTTGAACTTCTTTCGTGTCTCTTCACAGTGGCGTTGTAGTTGCTTTTGAAATCACCAGCGCTTTCTCTAAATTGTTGGTCGTTCAGACTCATCACATCAGAGAACTCAACTCATTTTTCGAAGTCGGAAGAAACAGCATCGTCCTCACCATATTGTTGAGATAAACTATGTCTGCCCAGAAGGGCCGCAACTGATGCGAGAGTCTTTCTAACTCGGATCAAGTGCTTCTCCTCTGCGAACATTGGTGGTTCCTTCCTTTAAGTGTATCTCTTTTCAAAAGCTCTACCAAAAGAACGTTTTCTATCAGCCTCTTAGCACTTTCAGGGCTTCGGGTGCAAAAGTTCCCTTCGCTGGCTGTATCAAGGATGGTTTGATAGTCTATGTTGGGGTCAAAATCGGTCACGACGGAATCAATATCAGAAACCTACCGGGAGAATGCGTTTGTTGAGGGCAAAAAAAATATTCTCGAAATCAACATCTAAAAATCGTGTTTCTATGCGAATATAGTCTCGGAATCGACTTAACGAAAGTCTTCTGGCCAAAACTCGAAAGAAAGGAACACGGATCAACCAATTCGCCAACCAACTCGCCCGTATGGCGAATTTGACAAGGCCAACTAGCCATACGGGCGAGTTGGATGGCATGACATGACCAACTCGCCGTACGGGCGAGTTGGTAGGCACGACACGGCGAACTCGCCAGTATGTCGAGTTGGAGAAGGCCAACTCGCCCGTATGACGAGTTTGACAAGGCAACCTCGTCAAACGGGCGAGTTAAATGACATGAGCAATCCGACTCGCTCGTTTGGCAAGTTGGATCAAATCAATCCAGTTTCACCTCGTCCTCGTTAAAATCCCTCATTCGATACTTGATCGAACTTATATTAGTTCCGTCTCGATCGGGATGGACATTGGAACCTTACCGAAAGAACTCGTTTTCTCGAGAAAGGATCAGGTCGATCGTACGAGACGATAACGGTTACCTAAACACCTAGAGTCACATGTCCCATACGAAAGATCCTAACACTCGGAAGATGTCGTCTTAATAATGTTATCTCGATAAAATCGTGTAAATGCCTAAGTTAGAAAACGGCCCAGCGAGGCCTAAAGCTCGGCTAAAGGCCCACTTGCGATTTTATCCGAAATCAAGCCCAAACTTTGTGACGGTTTATCTTTTATTTTGCAGGAAAGGATAAATGTTAACTTTGAAGCGATAAATGTCAAGATCGAAGGATAAATGTTAAGTTTCCGAAGATAATCAAGAAGATCGAGGAAAAACAGAATATTTATGCGAAGCGATAAGTTCGACCAAGGGCAGAGGGGAAAGAGCAAACTGCCTCTAGAGGAGTATATAAAAACTTCAAGGGTGATGATGCAGAGGACACACAAAAATCTCTACGCAGAGCAAACATAGATTAGCACTTAGAGCATTTAGGCAACTTTCCGTTTTTGTTATTCGAACTGCGACTCAACTAGGGTTTTGCAGTCTTAGGTTATTAAAACTAGGGATCTCGCCGACAGCTCTCATAGCCGAGGCTCCTATCCTATTGTAAACGTTCATACGCAAATTCGGAGTAAGACATCTATCTTCTCTCTTTTCGAATCTTACTTTGTTTCTCTTATTTACTTCGTATTCAGATTGATTGGCGTGTGGTTTAGCAGATATCCGGAACCTCTGGGAAACTAGTGTTTACCATGCGTTCCTAATTCAATGGAAATCGACAGTGCGAATTTCGGTTCCCACATTTTGGAGCTAGAAGGAGGGGGGGGGGGGATACGGATTAATCTAACTCTCAGCCATCAACGCTCAATCGAAACATGTCAGATCTCAATAACCAGAAGCCTCATGACGATAAAATCGTCGACGAGAACGTTGAAACACTCCAGCGAAGAACGTCACTGCGGTCAACGCCGACGCAAACACCGCAACGTTCGAGGATGTGAAGAAGTTGTTTGTGACTTTTACAAGAAGTCGGCAGAATAGGATAAGGTTATGAATTCTCTCGCTATACAGGTTGAAACCCTCACAGCGAGGAACAGGGCCATCTTTCCGCGAGGAACAACCCGAATCAGCGGAAGAATACTCGACTACGAACGCCTTTAGACAGGTCCGATAATGCGCAAGGCAAACCGTCTGGACAAAACACTGACGAAGTCACCCCCACGCCTACACGGAAAAAACCAGGTGAACTTCCTCCTATCGATGAAGATAAAGAAGGAGGAGAAATCGAACGTGTCGACGTGGAATCTATCATTCAGTCCGACAATACGGACAAAGACGCAGACGTACATCCACGCCGCACAAGAAGCCGAGCAGCTCGGGACGAACCCCAGTTCGACAAACCTATGAACGAAGAAGACGAAGCTGTCTTCTGGAAAGAACAGTAAGATCTGGCCAAGGAGCAAACTCGGAGCACTTGCAGAAAACACCGACAAAATCGGAAATCTGCTAGCAAGAGTTCCAAAATCCACTTTCTCCGCGATGATCTCATGAAAACGGTGGCCAAAGTCAGGTCGGTGAAGTCCCAAATCCACCATGTTACTAGCACTACACCGGAGATCGATCTACTGCTCGAAGAAGCTCGCAAAACACCCTTTACTACTCGTATCACCGAAACTAGGGTTTCGGATCCTTGGAAGGTAAATGTGATGCTATACGACGGAACTACTGATCCTAAGGCACACCTACAGGGTTTTCAGGTCGCGATGGGTAGAGTCAGATTCAGAGAAAACGAGAGAGACGCTGGTGAATGCCGCATTTTCGTAGAGAACCTCCGCGGAGCAGCACTAGAATGGTTCTCTCGCCTCAGGAGAAACTCTATCGGAAGCTTCCGCCAGATCGCCTCAGAATTCCTCAAACAATACTCGATGTTCATAGATCGAGAAACCTCCGACGTGGACCTTTGAAGCTTGTCCCAGGGAGAGGACAAAACTCTCTGCGACTTCATAAAACGGTTCAAAACCTTCATGGCGAGAGTCAGCGGGATAAGCGACAAAGTCGCGACAGACGCGATAGATGCACTTCGAAAAATGCTCTAGTTTAAGTCAAAGTTCAGGAAGTGGGTAACTTTGGAAAAGCCGTGCACGATCCAAGACGCGGTTCACAAAGACACGGATTACATTATCACCAAAGAAGAGACGAGGGTCTTGTTACAAAAATGGAAGCCGACAAAGAATGTGTCCAAGGATCCAGGGTTAGATCAGATATTAAAAAGGAAAAACCCTCGCAATGACAGAAACACCCAACACGGAGACGAAGAAACGAAGGGAGCGCATAGCTACGCTATTAACCCGGATCGGAGCAAGGACGGACGGCGGGTAATACACGGATCCGAAATCCGAGTTAGGACGAATACTCCTTCTGCGATTTTCACCAAACGCGCGGACACTCGACCAATAACTGCAAAGTTCTTGGCGCAAGATTTGCCGCGAAACTGCTCTCCGAAGAACTCACAGAAGTTTCCAGCGTGAAGGACCTCATCCGCGACTCAGATCGCCTCCCAAAAAACGACAAAACCCCTCAAACGGAGAAACCTCCCCAAGGGGACCAATCGAGAGAGAAGCGCGGAAAAAGGTATGATGATAAGGGCAACGACAGCAACCGTCACAGAGTAAACATGATCATCGGCGGATCAGAATTCTGCAGCGACACTGTCTCGGCCATCAAAGCTTATCAGCGCATAGACGAGACAAGCGCGAATTCGACACTCTTGCCCACGATCAATGACACTCCGAAAAGAAGTAATCACTTTCGACGAAGAAGAAGCCGGAGGAATCGATCAGCCACACTGCGACCCACTCGAAATCAATCTCGTGATAAGATATCTCGAGGTCGCAAGGGTCCTCATGGGCACGCCTTGGCTAAATGCCATGAAGGAAGTCCCATAACCTTACCACTTAGGCATTAAGTTCACACCTCCCAACGGGATTGCCGTAATTTGGGGCTGCCATAAGCAGTCGAGACGCTGCTTCCTGGCCAAACACAAGCTAAGAAAAAACACAAACACCGCAAGTTCCAAGCGCCCGAGGATAGCCCAGGCATCAGCCAAAAGTACTTTGGGCAAGGACGACCCTGAACCGTTGATTCTAGCAATGGCCAGCGAGCAACCAGTTCCAGTGCTCGACACGAACATCTTATCAAAGAAGACCAGGCCAACAGAAGACGTCGACTCAGCAACTAACGCAGTCGACACAGACACAACGGCCGAGTAATCAGACTCGCACAAACAAACAGAGCTATGAGATGGCTTGATCATCGAAAGAGGTATGTAGGCAGCTCGTCACGTAGGCAGCTCGTCAAAATACGAGTTCAGCTATCCCCCTCTCTGAAAAAGGGGGGGGGGGAGTGGATACATATACGAACACTCTATATTCCCACATTGAGAAATAATTTTTTTAAAATATTTTATACCCGTGATTTTTAATATGTTCTCAAAAATAAAGACTTCTATATAAATTAGTAAATTGTCTATCATCCTGCAAAGAAACACTATGTCGTACATCCTTACACAAGCAAAACGATTATCGCACCACCCAGAAAAGGAAACTCGCAAAAAATCGGTCAATCTCAAAACGAATCAATTCTACACCATCCTATCTTGGTCGAATCATCGATTCCCGATCAAAGCACGGGATCCTGGTTCCATACGCTCAAAACGTTATTTACGCAAAGTGAGTTCTCGAAAAAACATGCGAGACATCGCCTTAATTTTTGAGAACACACCCCCTATCCATTCGCAACTACAAAACACTCGGCAATTGGCCCCGCCGAGCACCCTAGCGTCTTATAAAAACGCACCCAGGTCAGTCCTAAGGACAGATCCTCTCACATCCGACTAGGATAAACAGCTAGCTATAAAAGAAATCCGAAATTTTGGTCAGCACTTTTGGGAGACTTCAAAATTGTCCCTGAAGAGATGCTCGACTCCGACCAGACAAGTCATATAAGCCGAGAACCTATCACGGACTTTAAATCGGAACGGATTCAGGTCGAAGTCGAGACCGGCAAAACGAATCCAATTAGTCATCAAAAATCCTCAAACCGAAAGTAAACCTAGGTCTTGCCCAAAACCCAACACACTGGTCTCTAACTACTCAGTAGATGATATCAGAAATATATGAGATCCTAAAAGCATGTCCCTTCGTTCGTATCGAACATCTCGCACGAAAAACGAACAGGGCGATCCGCAAAAAAGGAGGAGGTCGAGATGACGACTCGAGTTTTCTTTCTACACTAGACAAATCCCAAATATTTAAAAACACTAATTCATCATAAACAAGTTCTAGTCGAATAAAAGTTAGTAAAATACATGGATTCAAGGCCACACTCGGCCAGTCCCGCTAGATACGGCCACATTCGGCCGACAAACAAACAAGACAGAAATGTGCAATAATATAGAAGAGAGCATTTCCGAATCAGTCGTAACCTCGCGATTACTCATCAAAAACGAAACACCTGGATATCTATCTGCCAAGCGAATAGTCGTTGACATCCAGAGGAGCCGTCGGCTGATTTACCTCTCCTGTCTCATCGACATTCCCCACCTCGGCCTCCATTGTGTCGGGAGAAACAGGAATCGGGTCCCATTGTTCCCAAATCCTCTCTTTGGTCTAAGGAATCGTTAAGTCCCTATCCCCCTCGTTCATATGCCCGGTCTGCCTTGCATACTCAACATCAAACGAATAATCAGGAACCTACGTGAGGCATAGTCCGCCCACGGCACCACGATATTCGCGATAGTCTCCGAAGTCCTTATAACCTCTCGTAAGTTCCTCGAATTGATGCGAGAACTTTTCACGACGAGTCCTCATGACTTCGGCCATTTCCCTCTTCCCTCGCCTGTAAGCGCGACGAACCTCAGTCATGACTGAATCCCTCTCGCGGCGACGAGAACTTTCCAACTCATCTCTCAGGAGAGAAATCTCATTGTTGGCCGCCTCAGCCTTAAACTGAGCCATACGTGCTTCCTGCCAACCCGCACTATGTGCTCGGTTTCATCATAAGGAGGCCCTGTCAAGTATCTCAAAGTTAGAAAGGCTCATCCTCAAAAGAAAATGACAAGAACTTACCCCGTTGACCATCCTCAATGCCTAGGTAAACTCAAGGGTCTCACTGGATCCACCTGCGCCTGTAGGATAGTCAAAACCAAGCGGCTCGTCGGAATCGCCTCGACCGCCACCGTCCCCATCTACTTTACTATTTAGGTAGTCTCTCAGTATATTTTCGGAGGATCACCGCTCGTTATCCGCTTCATCCTCAACAACGAAGTGTTTGTCCTTCCGAGTCTTCGGTGTTTTTTTCTCTCGTTCGAACCGCGCACGGAACAAATCCATCCATGGACGCCTCCGATCCTTCCTAAACCAGCAGATCTGGCTGATATCGAGAACGGTGGAGAGAGACAGATTGACGGACCCTATTGGGGTTGAACGTTGCCCAAAACACGGGCGACGACGAAGCAAGTCTCGGATGGTATCCAGCCTTCCCGACTCGGAGGGAAAAGATTGGTCTCTGAAATTAAAATGTAAATGAAACGTATCAAAGATCAAACTAAACCGAAACGAAAAAAGGGGGTGGGTAAAGAAAAGAGAAAAGGGGCTACACTTGATCAAAGATACCTTACAATCCCCATTTGGTCCTAAAGACGGAGAGGCCGTTTTCCTCAACGGACACATCGTCAACACGGACGAAAAAGAAGTGTTTCCGCCATTCATGGTAGTTCGACACAAATTCCCTTATGATCGTCATCCCCGACCGGGGCCTCAACAAAATTATTGACGATTTCCTGACTGGTTTAAGCAAAGCATCGAGCTGTTTGGCATCGAGGTTTATCCCCAACTAGTAACTCAGCACGATAATCCCAACAATATGCTGCAAGCCACACGGGTTTATTTGACCAATCGATATCTTTGAACAATTGAGAAGTCTTGCTATGACTACATGAATAGGAAAACACAAATGGCATTGCGTCAAGAACACCTCGTAACACGTAAAGTAACCATCGGTTGGAAACTCAGCAACTTCTCCTGCCTCCGAAAGACGAAACTCGTCCGATTCAGGAACTCGGCAATGGCTCCGGATGGCATCCAGCCCATTCGGACAGCTTTTACTGGGAAAACCCTCCACGGGGTTGGCACGAAATGGAGGCAAAGCCGACGTACCTGGTCTGGGGGGTTTCACGTCTCCCCTGGCCACCCAGTACGCTTCATCTTCTTCAGGGTCGACTGAATAGGCCGAGAATTCCACCTTCGGTACAGAACTATTGTGCTGCAAACAGGAACCATCGGGAACGGGACGGTCATCACAAGACTTTTAGGAAGCCTCTCTCCACAAAGACATAACTTCCTTTTTACCAAAGGAACGAAAGAAAGGAAAAAATCTTGTGATTCTTGAAAAAGTTTGTGGAAATATATAAATGAAGAGTTTGTAAAACCACTCCACATACTTATAGAAGAAAGGATTTACTTTTTCACTTCCAGGCTTCAGACGTTGGATTCCGTCTAATTCATCCAATATGCTTAAGAACGCTCGCAAGAACTTCACAGTTCTGTCGAGCTGGGGAGTTAACTGTTGGGGTCAAAATAGGTCACGACAGAATCAACTTTGGAAACCTAACGGGAGAATGCGTTTGTTGAGGGCAAAAATGGTATTCTCGAAATAAACATACAAAAATCGTGTGTCTATACGAATACAGTCTCGAAATCGACTTAACTAAAGTCTCTTGGCCAAAACTCGAAAGAAAGGAACACGGATCAACCAACTCGCCCGTACCAACCATCAACCAACGGATGGTTGGTCAGAATGGACCAACCAACTCGCCCGTGTGGCAAGTTGGACAAGGCCAAATCGCCATACGGGCGAGTTGGTCAGCATGGACCAACCAACTCGCCCGTATCCAACTCGCCATACGGTGGAGCTGGTAAGCATGGACCTACCAACTAACCCGTATGGCCAGTTGGACAAGGTCAACTCGTCAAACGGGCGAGTTGGACAAGTTCAACTCGAAAAACGGGCGAGTTAGATGACACGAGCTATCCGACTCGCTCGTTCGGCAAGTCAGATTAAATCAATCCAATTTCACCTCGTCCTCGTTAAAATCCCTCTTTCGATACTTGATCGAACTTATCTTTATTCTGTCTCAATCGGGATGGACATTGGAACCTTACCGAAATAACTCATTTTCTCGAGAAAGAATCGGGTCTATCGTACGATAACGGTTAACTAAACACCTAGAGTCACACGTCCCATATGAAAGATCTTAACTCTCGCACAAACGTCGTCTTAATAATGTAATCTCGATAAAATCGTGGAATCGCCTAAGTCAGAAAATGGCCCGGTGAGGCCTAAAGCTCGGCTAAAGGCCCACTCGCGATTTTATCTGAAATCAAGCCCAAACTTTGTGACGGTTTATCTTTTATTTTGCAGGAAAGGATAAATGTTAAGATCGAAGGATAAATGTTAAGTTCCGAAGATAATCATGAAGATCGAGGAAAAAAGGAATATTTTCGCTAAGTGATAAGTTCGACCAAGGGCAGAGGGGAAAGAGAAAACTGCCTCTAGAGGATTATATAAGGACTTCAAGGGTGATAATGCGGAGGACACACAAAAATCTCTACTCAGAGCAAACATAGCTTAGCACTTAAAGCATTTAGGCAACTTTCCATTTTTGTTATTCGAGCTGCGACTCAACTAGGGTTTTGCAGTCTTAGGTTATTAAAACTAGGGATCTCGCCGACAGATCTCGTAGCCGAGGCCCATATCCTATTGTAAACGCTCATACGCAAATTCGGAATAAAACATCTATCTTCTCTCTTTTCCAATCTTACTTTGTTTCTCTTATTTACTTCGTATTCTGATTGATTGGTGGGTGGTTTAGCAGATATCCAGGACCTATGGGAAACTAGGGTTTACCCTGCGTTCCTAATACAACGGAAATCTACAGTGCGAATTTCGGTTCCCACAGTCTAGGTTTAGTCATCTATAGAAAGTGTTGATGAGTTGGGGTTATGAGAATCCATGGTGCGGGCACGAAAGCTTGTAGATCTTGAACCTCGTCCATGCGTTTTTAAAGGATCGCGGCTACCTTGAATGAATGTGGATATTGCTCTCCTCGCTTCCCAGTATCTCTCCTCTTCAAAGGAGTGATTGATGAAAACGCTTCTAATATCTTCCCAACAAGTCAGGGATCCTGTGGTAGCTGGTTCAGCCACCTCCTGGCGTCACCTTCAAGGGAAAAACGAAAAAGTTTGCAGCGACTGAAATCGTCGTACACCATGTCTTCTAGCATCTTGATTTGATCGTTCGGGTGTTGAGTAGGAAAACCACTTAACATATTTTTGTGTGCCATAACTAGGAAGTTGATATCAAGCTCAGAGCCTCATGTATGGCTATCAGATAATCGAATTGCAGGCCTATTGAAACATGTCCTTCTGGGGTTTTAGTATTCAAGCATCGGCAATTCATGCTTTATTTCACTCTTTAGAGATTAGTGATTTGATCATGGATTGCAGCCCCCTGATCATCAATGAGTTCTCTTAATTCGTTGATTTTATTGTTCATGGGTTCTATCATGACTACATTCTTATAATCAGAATCAGTAAAGGCGTACATACTTGCTTCTGGCTGATCGGTATCGATTGATGTCAATCGAAGGCTGTTGCCCGACAGTAGTGGACTAACATCGATCAATTTCGGATGAGCTCCGTCGATCGATTCTTATTGTCCTGAATCCATATTCTCTCCTTCAAGTACCTGCATCATGAGGATCAGGGAAAGAATAATTTAGCAAACAGTAAAGTAAAAATCTAGCCAATATTCTAAACAAAATCTAATGGCAATTAGAAAGAGTCCGGGCAACATCGCCAAATTTGAAGTGGGGTTTTATTTCACTTTCAAATTAACCCTAGTTCCCACTTTTACTCTCTCAAATAAGAGGTTCAATGTAGTACTTAGGGATCAAATCCACAAAGACTAGCATTGCACAATAGACTTATTGCTTTCGAATTAGAGCTAGATGATATAATAATAATAAAAGCGATTTCAAGATTGATTTGGTTTGTGAAGATCAAATTAACAGATTTGACTTAGGAGAAATTCTCAGGTAGGATTAGGTAATGCAAAATAATAGATTGCTAGGGTTTTAATTAAGTACCGTTCTCGAACTCAAACCTTAGATTTTAGGAGATCGCTCTCGCACATCTCAGTTTAGTTTTGATCGATGTACACAAGGTGTTGTTGATCGAGGCTCATTCCAAACAATATTGGTTTCGCGGTTTGATGGGTTCTCTAAACTTCTAATTCAACTCTCGTTTGTTATTAGTTATTTAGATTGTTTAAGATAGGTTCAGGGTTATAACCAAGCGCTCGCTTGCGCTATAGAACTCTAATTTCTAAGATTAAGGTGATCAAATTCAACTTAGCATTAAGAGTAACTTAAACAAAGAACCAAGAAGATTACCCTAACAATTCTATAAAATCCGCAAGACATTACTACCATTGAAGACCCCAAAATCTAACAATGAACTACTCAGACATTGCAATAAAGAACATGATTGAAGTCTAAATAAATCGCATAGAATAAACTGAGTAAAAAGATAAGGATTTCAAGATTTTCTCTGTAATGATGATCAAATCTCTCTCTCCAATAGATGTAACCAGGTGTTCCAACTCTCCACTCTAGAGCTTGTGTGCAACTTAGAAGATAACTCTCTCTTAGGTCTTCTAGGCTTATGTTAAAAGTAATATAGAAAACCCTAATAAATAGTCTAAATTTCAGACAGGGACTTGTCTTACAAATGATGAAACTTCTGGGTAAAACTTGTAATTTTTCAAGGCTTCATTAATCTCGCAGTCGACTTGGCCTTTGAACGACGCACAGTGTGTGACGTCAATCGATGGTTCACGCATAAACTGGATCCGACTCTGAATTTCTGACCGAACATAATATGTGCTCTAAAATTTCCCAAAAGCTTCAATTGTTTCCAATGAGTACCTACACCTGTAAATACTCTAAGGCAATATCAAATGCATATAAATGACTCTAAAAAACTCTATATATCATGGGAAAAATAGGTAAAATCCATCACATATCATTACACAAACGTATTGACAACCTTAAGGAGACGATGAGTCAAATTGAGATCACCAAGGAGAACATGGACAACCAAAGAACCAGAGGTGAAGAAGCCATTAGATGTTTCGTGGTACCTAGTTTCAGATGAGCAAAGAAGATGTGGACTCTTATTTTCCAACAAGTGATACTCTACACTCATCTTAGTCCATACAGTCCTAAACGTCAAGTTAAATACTATAATCAAGCGCTGAGTGGGAGGGAACCCATTAATTAATAAGTTTTAATTTCGTTTTCACTTTTTATTACTAATTTCGGATTTTATTTATCGCAGGTTATTATATGCAAAAAAAAAAAAATAGATAGAAGGAAGATGGAGAACCACCATCGGTCAACACCCCATCACTTACCATCGGTCGATGCTCATTAAGGCAAGAAAGGTATTATGATCCGTTAATTTTTTACTTATTATCTAGCCATTCTATAGCACCATTCTAGATTTGTTGATTGCAGAGAGTACTAGATATACCAAAATGAATCATCATGCCACTATATCAGACTTACTTAGAAAGATTAAAGGAACGGAAGCTAATCTTCAGCCAAATAATGACTTATTTGCTCGCTTTGGGGTTTGGCATACATTGGATTGTATTCCTCTTGCAAGTCTGGAAGGTAAAATTTTGTGTGCTTATGATTCCCTTCTCTCTCTCTCTCTCTCTCTCTCTCTCTCTCTCTCTCTCTCTCTCTCTCTCTCTCTCTCTCTCTCTCTCTCTCTCTCTCTCTCTCTCTCTCTTCGGCATCTATAAAAATAAAAAGATTGAAATGATTTCCTGAAAGATGCAGAAGGGTAGGTAAATTACCATTGACCCCATTATTCTGAAAGGAATGATCACAGGATGCGGAAACGAGGGATAAGTAAATTACCTGTGACCCCATCATTTATTCATTGGACTTATAAAAAGGGAATATAAAGAGATTCAGAGAAGAGAGAAAGAGGGAAGAAACGGACCAGAGATGACTGCATGTGTGTTCAGATACTTGCAAGGGTAAGAGTCCATGTGTCATCTGATCGATACTCCCAAGGTAAAGTCTGCACTTGTATTTTATGCAAGAAATGATGTTAGTGGAGGGGTGAGTCAAACTAGTATTCGCTAAGTTTTTGGTAGAATGAATTCGGTTGCTATAAAGGGATAAGCTATATAAAGTTTCTCTAAGATTGACACGTGTTTGATGTGGTTGTGACATTGTGTGTTTATTGGTCTAGCAAGGTATGAATATCCTAAACAATTAACTATCAAATTAACCCTAATCTTAACACACAAATAAAACTCTTGCTAGAGATCAAGTGTAGTACTTAGGGATCGAATCCACAGAGAGCAATGACACACAAAAGATTTCTTATTGAAAAAATTAGAAAAATTGGACATGTAGAACTTGGGTTTGTCCCCCTTAAACTTAATCTATTTTTTTATCTCATTAATATTTTAATTACTGTTAATACCATTATACACTTAGATTAATCTAAATTAAATTTAATTAAAATATTTAATATTTGTTAATTATTTTTGATACAATTTTGTTAAGTAAAAAAGGTGAATTAGAAAAAGGTTGGAGACCAAGCTTGGAGACGCAGAGATGGACGGTTTATGGTCACCAACTTGAAGCTTGACTCTCTGGTCTGAAACGTGACTCTAATCTGCCGTCAAGTTCACCTCCGACTATAGCACCACCGAACCAATATCATCGTCTTTCTCTGTCGAGCTCGCGGTCCGTGCTCACCAATCTCAGCCACCGCGACCATCTTCTTCGATAAGCCATTTTGAAGTTTGGAGTCGTCTTCACTTCGCCACGAACCTCCATGAAAGTTGCTCAGTCACCAGGAAGTCTCATGACAACAAGACCGGAGCATCTCAGTTGTTGCATGATCTTCAATCGCCATCGTCACGGAGGACACTTAAGCAACAATGGTGGAGTTTCTCATTTTTGCCCATTATGTCCTTAAGCTTTTGATGTATTTCGTTTTGGCCCCAACATTTTTTTCATGTACAGAGAAGACCTCTCGAATTAAACCAAAACTTTCAATTGTACATTTTAGACTTCTTCATAATTTCAGAATGGTCCCTCTTCTTTTGGTGGTTTTCAAATCGGCTATAAAATTTGTAATTTTCAAAACGTGGAAAAGAAGATATTCTACAAAATTTATGTTAGATTTCATATATATTTAAGAAAAATAGTAACCAAAATATAGAAATTTCCATATTTTCGTGATCTGGCTATAATATGTATCATGCATAGAGTAGTACACTGTATAGTGGGTGGGAAATCTATTATTCCTCACGTGTATCAGTAGGTAATAGCTAGATAAGGTTATGACAGATAAACAAAATAAGGTAAAACGTAGAGTTAGTTTTAGAAGTTATAATCTAGCTTTACGTAGACTAAAGATATCTTGCCATAATACAGCCGAACAAATTATAGCTAAGGTAGAATATATAAGAAAGTTTTGTTTGTGTTATATACCGAACATAGATCAGTGTATAATACTTAGTATTAAATTTATACACTAAGTAGATGGCCAGAATGAATAATCTATCCCCAGCTAGATTTTAAAATAAAATATGATTCTACTATTTTTTTTAAAAGAAAATTAAACATATAAATAGTTATGCTAGTGTTTCTAATAGTTTTCCTATTTTTTTATATTTTAAAATTTTAATTTACTATTTTCTCCATTATAGAAGGGTAAAACAGTCTAAAATGACCAAAAATATCAAAAGTCCTAATGGGACAAATAAAAATTCAAAGTATCCCTTTTTCTAATTCTCACTTTCTTATTTCTAAGGACTAAGGTAGGTAGATATATATATATATATATTAGTAGCAATTAATCAGTTTAAAGAAATATTCCTTATCAGGAGTTATAGTTGAAATATGGAAATATGATAATAATGCAAATATGGAAATATGCTATTAAATTAACTAAATGCAAATGTAAATATGCTTGACCTAGGGTTTCAAGCTTAATGGATTATAGGGAATATGAAGCACGGAAATGTAAATATTCTAGAACTCAAATATTAACTATTCTAACCCTTTTTACTCCAACTCTCGTATGCGAGCAAAAGGAAAGACCATCGAACGACGGCTAAGGCCTAATGTCGATAGATGGTGAAATCAGAAGGAAGTGTGAACGAGATTTGATATGTTCACCAAGCTCATTAGACCAGCTCTCGCATGCTAACAACCTAGTTCAATGGAGTCTATTCTGGCACAAAACCTACTCTCGTAGTCGTCCATGTTCTACTTTCGAGATCCTAGTTAGCTACTCTAGAATGCAAGCATTAAGCACAAATCAATTGATGGATATTAACTTACCCTAGCAATCCTACATTTGGGCTAATACACGATTGCTATCATTCAATCCTAAATGTAGTTGATAACTACTCAAACATGATTAAAGTAAGAACAATAATATGAATATAATGCATAGATAAAATATTGGGGTTCCAAAACAAATGAGACTGATGAAGACATTGAAAGAATGCTTAATCATCTGAGGGAGAAGATAAAGAAGAGGGTTGAGTTGAAGAAGAGAAGAAACCTTGGAAAGTTTGTAGTTCCCTGCAACATCATTGGACATGACTACCCTCATGCACTCTGCGATACCGGTTTTTAAGTAAGCATTATGCCAAGAACCATGGAAGAGGTGCTCAGCTTAAAGGTGGAACTTTCTATTTATTCATTCATTTTTGTGGATTGCTCTAAGGTAAATTCAGGAGGCATAGTCAAAGACCTCCATGTGCAATTGGTGATGCCCAAATTCCTGTAGAGTTTCATGTTTTGGACATCCAAGTGTAGCAGCATTCATCCCTTCTACTTGGAAGAGCTTTCATGGCCACGGTAGGATCAGTATGCAACATGAAGACAAACAGGTTGTATATTTCCCTTATTGAGCAAAATCATTACTATGAACATGTTCAAACTAGAACCAAGACTACTCTCATTGATTTGGTTCATGAACCAGGACTTGTGGCCACGTGTTTCTACGATTTGGAGCAAGAGAATGAGTCGGATGATAGAGCATTGATCGACACCCAGCCCATACAATCCATATATGTTTTTCACCAACAATCGATTGATACCCACCCTTTGACATCGATTGATGACCCTGACCTAATGAACAACATGGCTAACCAAGATAACGACACATCTTATCTTGAAGAAGAAACAATCGAGTACCGTGCCTTTTCACTAGAGGAGGCTTGAAACTTCAGAGGATCAGATGAAACCTGGATCGTGCCATCGATCGATCCTAATCAAGTAGAATACAATTTATATTATGGTTATCTTAGACCAGATGAGTTTGGAATTATGAGGGATCCAGAAGGATATGCTTGGGCAATGGATGGAAGACTTCTCAATGTATCTCAGGAGGATGTAGCAGACATACTCGCAATGGCCAATGGATCAGGAAGTCTCTTCAGACAAGAGCAACAAGACAACCTTGCAGACAACAACAAGGCATCGATCGACGCTCACCTTCCAGAAGACTTCTCCAGTTACAGATCAGAACCTGAAGTGTTTGATCCAATTTTTTTTGATTAGAGGTAAGAAAGAGATGATTATGGCGTCTACAAAGAAAAATGTGGCAATGGACGAGCTAGAGATGGCATAATCACAATTGTGTCAAAGGAAGACATCAGAGATTTTCTTTAGAGAGTAGCCATCGTTGGACACACTCCTCTTTGTTTGCAAGTGTATGCAGAGAACTTGGATACGACCATGCCAGAAACAGAAACATACATCAGAGCATAAATAGATGAAATGGTCAAAGGAATCTATATAGTCTAGGAGATGATGATGATGGATGATTACTAAAAGATGATTGCTGACATCTATTACCCATTCAACAACAATATCATCTGGTTAACTACGTGAATGGAAGAGATGATGCAAAATATGGACTATACTCATCAAATGATTCAGAGACAGCACGCGAATGGAGCAAAAAAAGAACCATCGATTGACGGACATTCACGACCATCGATCGACGCTTCATGTGGACCGTTTAGACAGAGGCTGGTAAATGAGAAGCTACTAGAATATAAAATTGATGGAGTTTATTCATCTCAAGACATGATGATGGAAGATATTTCCAGGATACTGGATGACATACATACCCACATATAGCATAATTGGCTGGTTACATGATGTGGGGTTTTATTTCACTTTCAAATTAACCCTATTTCCCACTTTTACTCTCTCAAATAAGAGGTTCAATGTAGTACTTAGGGATCAAATCCACAAAGATTCTAGGATTTCAAAATAGACTTATTGATTTTGAATTAAATCTAGATGAATTATAATAGTACTAAAAGCGATTTCAAGATTGATTTGGTTTGTGAAGATCAAATTAAGGGATTAAAGTTAGGGGAAATTCTCATGTAGGATTAGGTAATGCATACTAATAGATTGCTAGGGTTTTAATTAAGTACCATTCTCAAACTCAAACCTTAGAGTTTAGGAGATCTCTCTCGCGCATCACAGTTGAGTGTCCATCGATGTACACAAGGTGTTGTCGATCGACGCTCATTCCAAACAGTACTGGTTTCGCGGTTTTATGGGTTCTCTAAATTTCCAATTCAACTCTCGTTTGTTATCCGTTATTTAGATTGTTTAAGATAGGTTCAAGGTTATAACCAAGCTATCTCTTGCACTATAGAACCTAAATTTATAAGATTGAGGTAGTCAAATTCAACTTATCATTAAGAGTAACTTTAGCAAAGAACCAAAAAGATTACCCTGACAATTCTATAAAATCAACAAGACATTACTACCATTGAAGAACCCTAAATCTAACAAAGAACTACTCATACATAGAAATAAAGAACATGATTGAAGTCTGAATAAATTGCATAGAATAAACTGAGCAAAAAGATAAGGAGTTTAAGATCTTCTCTGTAATGATGATCAAATCTCTCTCTCCAATAGATGTAACAAGGAGTTCCAACTCTCCACTCTAAATTTTGTGTGTAACTTAGAAGATAACTATCTCTTAGGTCTTCTAGGCTTAGTTTAAAACTAAGATAGAAAACCCTAATAAATAGTCTAAATTTTGGTCATGGACTTGTCTTGCAAATGATGGAACTTATGGGTAAGACTTGTAATTTCTGAAGCCTTCATTATTCTCGCAGTCGACTTGGCTGTTGATCGACGCACAGTGTGTGACGTCGATCGATGGTTCACGCATAAACTGGATCGGACTCTGAATATCTGGCCAAGCATCCTGAGTGCTCTAAAATGTCCCAAAAGCTCCAATTGCTTCCAATGAGTACCTAGACCTCTAAATACTCTAAAATAGTACCAAATACATATAAAAGACTCTAAAACACTCCTTATATCATGGGAAAAATAGGTAAAATCCATGACATATCAACTCCCCTAGACTTAACCTTTTGCTTGTCCTCAAGCAAACTAAGCCTGTGAAAGAGGTTTTGAAAAGCGGAGACTCACATAATGTCTAAGTATATTTTTCACCCTACTTTGTTGCAACCACATCCTATCAAGTAAATCACAGAGAAAATTTATATACCCTATCGTAGTGTAGCAACCAAATTGATTCTACCAACAACTTAGCAAATACTAGTCTGACTCACCCCTCTACTGATTTCATTTCTTTGCATAAAATTAAAGTGCATGCTTTACCCTGGGTGTATCGATCAATGGACACATGGACTTTTACCCCTGCAATTCTGGACAACCAGGCACAAAGTCTTCTCTGATCCCTTTCTTTCCTCTTTTCTCTCTTCTCTGAATCTTTTTTTATCTCAAAATTAATGGACAATGATTCTGATACAGTCCATCTTGCCATCTTATTTTCAATTTCCTTCTTTTTTTTTTTAGCAAAGTTGTAGGCGAATAGTGGGGTCCTTGGTAATGTACCTATCCCCCGCTTCCAATAATGTGTGATTGTTCCTACGCATTAAAATAATGGGGTCATCGGTAATGTACCTACCCCTCTGCATCTCGAGAAGTCATCTCAATCTTTTAAGCTTTTAGGTAGATGCTGAAAGAGAGAGAGAATGGAGCCAGGGGTGCATTGAATTGTACCTACAAACATGCAAAAGGAATCTGATTCAGTGTATACCAAGCCCTAAAGCAAGCAACTAATATCAGGATTAGTGTTGGAAATAAGCTTCGGTTACTGAAACTTTCTAACCAAGTGTGATATAGTGGCATGATGATCCATTTGGTATCTCTAGTAATCTCTGCAAACAACCTTCTAAGAATGGTGCTAAAGTATGGTTAGTCAATAATAAATCTTGATTATAGTCCCCTTCTTGACTCAATAAAAACTTTTTTTTTGAAATATTCATATGGATATAGTAAGCAAGACTCAAAACAAATAAATAGTATTAGCGAACCTCCCCCAGACTTAAATTACATTGTCCCCAGTGTAATCCATCCCGGAGTAGTTAGGAAAAATGAATTCACAAGTAAGCAATGTTAGAGAAAGTTGAGTATACCAAACTCCGAAAGGAGTATCGATCAATGGTGATAGGTGAGGGTCGACCGATGGTAAACCATCCAAGTCGTCGAACGATGGTGAACTGATGGTGTCGATCGATGGTGGCCTCGAACTGTCTGCTATAACTCTCTGTTAGTTCGCCGTCGATCGACAGCAATAAAGCTTCGTCGATCGATGCTAGGCTAACAGACTGAAATCGTGTGTGTGCCTACTCGCCAATCTGATCATCTATCTTTGGGTTAGCTCTGTTATATACTCAAACACACATCAGAACATCAAAACATCATAATATAATAAGTCTAGAAACAACAAAATAAAACAACTGCGTGCATAATTCTGAAAATGAAATAAGAGACGAAGGAGTAATGAAGAAGACTACTCCTCGCCTAAAGTGTCCATGTATGGCTGCTGAGTCTGTGGTGTAGCTGATGGTGGCGATCTCGCTCTGGTCCTGGGACGGCTGAAACACTGGTACCTAGACCTCGTCTCCACTCTGGACCATATGGCACGAAGTGCGTCCACTACGACTCTCTGGAAGTCACCTTGGTCGTGAATGGGAATCTCTGGTATCTGAGGGAAAACTGGGAGAGGTGGAGGTGGCTGTGTAGGCTCGTCAGCCGCTGCTGCTGCTACCCGGATGGGCTGGTCTGAGGCCTCCTCTGCGGCGTACCCTGAGAGTTGTTGTGTGTAGGTGCTGCTCAGCTGCTCGGAATGCAAGGCGCTCTGGATCATCAGCAAAGTCTGTCACCTCTGGTGTTGGAAGGTCTATCATCCTCGGCCCTTATTCATCCACAAAAGACCAGTATCGTCCCTCCTTTAGCCACTGAGTCCTCATCAAGTGCCTTTCGTCCATATACCTTATCGCCCTCTCTACTGTGGTTCCCGGAAAGCTGATGCCAATAAAACTGAGGCGTCAAAAGGCTCCCAATCGTCTCCTTCTTTGAGCCAGAACCCTTGAAGGGTTTGTCCTTAAGGGTCGCCAAGTGCTCAGCAAAGGTATCTCCCAAGTTCACCCGCTGATCTCTAACTGGTGGTGGGATGACCTCATCATCGAGCCAACCAAATCCCTGACTGAGTGGTAAAGCAGTGTGAGCTCCTGAACCTTAACTTTGTTGGTATCCATCTTGCACAACAGAGTGTTGGCAAAAACCTTCAGGAAGTAGCGTAGGGTTAGGTCACGGACGTCCGTCTTAGTAGAAGAGCCTGAGTCGAAGTGGCCTGTCGTGATGAGTCCTCAAAAGGTAGTCTGACCAGGGAAGGGAGCGACGATGCAGGCAAGAGTTCCATAGTCAAAACCACAGATCTCATAGAGCTGTGGAATGGTGATTCTGTATCTGATGCCTCTGATGACAAAGGTCAGAGTATCCTCATTCGTCATCTTCACTCTAGTTGTCTTGTAGAGCACCTGAGCCGTGTCAATGCACTGTCGAACCAGGTCGGGGTAGAGAGAATATGGCTTATTAGCCATGGTACCCAGTCCCAGCTCCTTCACCATCTTCTTGAAGTCTATCTTGAGCCCCAACTTCTTCAAGGTGCCTCTGTCGACGAACTTGGTGGGATCAATAGAAACGCTTTGCCAAGCGTTATAGTAGAGGCTGTCGTAATCGTCCCACTCCTCACGTACTGGCCTATGGGTGCATTCCCTCGATGCAACAGTTTTTCGAGGGTTAGGATAATCCTCGAATGTCACGATCAAGCTCTCTTGTCCTTTGGAAAAGGGTCATGGCATGTAGGACCCCGTGGCGGAGCACTGGAGCTACCGGTCTCCTACTGTTCCTTGGTTTTCCTCTCTTCCATCTGCATTTAATAAACAAAGTCAAAAATCAGAATCGATGTCGAGATAGAAAACAACCATCGATCGACGGCACCTCATGGGCATTGATCGATGGTTCATTGCAAACCATGGGATAAGC